>JAQQSY010001405.1:0-14410 GCA_028646535.1 Procyon lotor | reverse complement strand
GTCAATAAAAAGGTCAATAAAAAAAAAAAAGTTTTACCTTTTGACCACTTTCACCCATTTTACCGCCCCTCCCCCTCATCTCTGGCAACCACCTGTTTATTCTTTATATCTGTGAGATTGTGTTTTTTTGTTCCTTTTTAAAGATTCCACATATAAGTGAGATCATACTATATTTGTCTTTCTCTGACTTATTTCACTTAGCAAAATGCCTGTGAAGTCTATTTTTGTCACGTGTAATAGGATTTCCTTCTTTTTTACAACTGACTAATATTCCATCATGTGTGAATGTGTGTGTGTGTGTGCATGCATTTGTGTATATATCACATTTTCGTTATCTATTAATCCATCAATAGACATTTAGGTCTTGGCTATTGTAAATAAGGCTGCAAGGAACATAGAGGTGCAGAAATCTTTTCCAGTTAGTGTCTCATTTCCTTCAGGTAAGTGCCCAGAGTAGAACTACTTAATCATATGATAGGTGTGTTTTTAATTTTTTGAGGAACCTCCATAACTGTTTTCCATAGAACAGACTTTAATTTTAGTCATACAAATAAATACAAATTTTTGGTATTGATAAGAGCCCTGAACAAGAGGGTATTAGAGTTCTGGGTATTTTGACTCAGCTAGAGAGCTGAGGGAAGCTTACTTGACAAATTTTTGGAAAATAGGGAGAGAACACTAGAAACATAATATTTAATAAATGTTAGTTTTTCTTTTTCTTTTTGGAAACCATATCATTTGGAAGAGATGGTATGTTTCAGCATACATTAATCTTCTTCCCCATATGTCCCTTTACAAAACTTTCCTCATCTAAGATGACTTGACATACTTGTAAGGGAGTTCCTTATTTTTTTTTAAATAAACGTACACGTTTAAACTTCCATAATGAGAACCATGAAGGACTTCATTACCCATTTTTAATGGGTTGCCCTGTGTTCCTAGCTTGCAGATATCACAACTAACCTTAAGTTGAAAAATATTCTTATCCTGTAAGATTGACAACATATTAAACATGCAAAAATATTGCCACATTATGGATAATGTACAAATTAAAAGTGTATATTACCATCCCATGTATTGCAATAAGGGTTGGTATATATATAATTCCTTTACTGCCCTTTCTCAGGAAATCTGAAATTAATATGTAGTAGGAGGCTGACTTCTGGATAAGGGATACATTTCTTAAAAAATGAATTAAGTGGTAAAATTTTAAATTTTGGACATTCATTAAATATTTCAGGAAGGAGTATAAGCACATTTATCATACCTTGGCCTCTTCTCATTCTGTTCTTATTTCTTTCCATAATTGCCATGCTTTCTTATTTTTTTAAATTCAAGTATAATTAATGTACAATTTTATATTAATTTCAGCGTACAATATAGTGATTCAATAATTCTATACATTATTTAGTGCTCATCATGGTAAGTGTGCTCTTAATACCTTTTACCTATTTCACCCATCCTCCCTGCTACCTCTTCTCTGGCAACCAGTTTTTCTGGTCTCTACGTTTAAGAGTCTTTTTTTGGGGGGGTGTCCCTTTTTTCTTTGTTTTGTTTATTAAATTCCATATATAAGTAAAATCATATGATATTTGCCTTTTTCTGACTGACTTATTTTGCTTAGCATAATGCTCTCTAGCTCTATCCATGTCATTGCAAAATGATATATATATATATATATAGTTTATATATACTGCCACCTCTTTATGTGTATATATATCATATATATATCATCTGTTCCTTATCACCTTTGAGATATATATATATATCACCAGTTCCTTATCCATTATCCATTCATCAGTTGATGGACACACAGTGAAATTGTTGGATCATAAGGTAGTTCTATTTTTAATTTTTTGAGGAACCTCCATACCATTTTCCAGAGTGGTTGCACCTGTTTGCATTCCCGCCAACAGTGTAAGAGGGTTCCCCTTCCTCCACATCCTTGCCAACATGTGTTGTTTCCTATGTCGTTGATTTTAACCATTCTGACAGGTATGGAGTGAAATCTCATTGTATTTCTGAACTCCTTAGTTCTCGTTTGTCTGGGAAACTCTTTATCTCTCCTATTATTCTGAATGATAGCCTTGCTGGATAGAGTATTCTTGCTGTAGCTTTTTCCCATTTGGCATTTTGAATATATCATGCCAGACACTTCTGTCTTGCCAAATTTCTGTTGAGAAATCTCCAGCTAGCCTTATGGGTTTTCCCTTGTAAGCTAAGAACTTCCTTTGTCTTTCTGCTTGAATTTTTCTTTAACACTATATTTTTCCAATTTAATTACAATATGTCTTGGTGTTGGTCTGCTTTTGTTGATTTTGATGGGAGTTCTCTGTGCCTCCTGGAACTGGATATCTATTTCCTTTCCCAGATTAGGAAAGTTTTCTGCTATTATTTCTTTAAATAAACATTATTCCCACTTTACTCTGTCTTCTTCTTCTGAGATTCCTATAATACAATTGTTATTATGTTTGATGGAATCACTGCATTCCCCAAGTCTATTCTTGTGTTGTATAATTATTCTTTCTCTCTTTTGATCAGCTTCATTGTTTTCCATTATATTCCGTCTACATCACTTTTTTGTTCCTCTGCTTTTTCTA
This sequence comes from Procyon lotor, assembly GCA_028646535.1. NCBI lineage: Eukaryota > Metazoa > Chordata > Mammalia > Carnivora > Procyonidae > Procyon > Procyon lotor. The sequence goes on along the minus strand of JAQQSY010001405.1, from coordinate 11,810 downwards.
GCCTACTGTTCATTGCATCAAGCCTATTTCCAATCACTTTGATTGCATTCTTCATCTCTGAGTGACTCTTTAACTCTTCTATTTCTGTGGTAAGGGTCTCACTGATGTCTTCTTTTCTTTTTTCAAGCCCAGTGTGTATCCTTATGATTGTTGTTTTAAATTCTCCATCAGGCACCTTGCTTATATCCGTTTTGCTTAGATCTCTGGCCATGGACTTATTTTATTCTTTCTTTTGGGATAAATTCCTCCATCTTGGCATTTTGTCTAAGTTTCTGCCTTCCACTGTGTGTTAGAAAAGCCAGTTATATCTCCTGCTCCTAAAAGTAATGGCCTTATAAAATCGTGTCCAGGGCCTGGTGCTTCAGGGAATGTCTCCTGTGTGTGCTGTGTGTACTCTGCTCTATCTTTCAGGCCAGTCATCTGCAGAAGTTCTCCTTGCCTGTTGAGAGCAGTGTTTGGTCTGGCCTGATCGTGCTAAGTTTTCAATAGGTGCGCTTTGGTCTGCTTGTGAACTGAGACCTGACATCAACTCTGCCAGAATTGAGGCCCTGCAGAACTCTCTGGTTGGAATACGTGGTATGGGCAGAAGTTTGTGCTGGTTTTCTGGGGGACTGTTGCACTGGGACTGAAGCAAGCTTGACTGAGAAGGGCAGTCCCAACCGGAATGAAGGGAGGTAGGGCTTGGTGTAAGCAAGTTAGGCCACCAGTGTTGGTGCTGTGCTCCTTCCTGCAGGTGGTTCTGTGTTCATGTTGAGGGATGGGGAAGGGAGATGGTGCCAGCTATTTGTTCCCAGACTGGTATCTCCATGAATGTTGCTTCTCAGGGACATACTCTGAGAATAGCAAATATTCTCCCCTCTATGTGCCCCAGGCCTTCCCCTAGACTGCTGTTTCCATGCTGTCTGCCACTGAGTTATTTGCCTGCCCTCTCCCTAGGGGCAGTGAAGTGCCCTCCGGGCTCTATCCCAGCCAAGCCCTCTGACTTTTAAAACTCCAGGTTTTAAGCCTCGCAAGAACTCACAAAATTCAGTTCCTCTTCTTTTTCCAAGCCAATGGCTTTTGGGAAATGTTCTCCTTGTGCATTCCCCTGTGTGATCTTCTCTCTCTCACCCTTCTCCTCAAACATGGCTCCCTCCCCTCCATAACACCCGTGATCCTTTTCTCTCCTAAAGCACATCTCTGCACTTCCTACCTTCTTCAATGTGGCCTCTTCTCTCCTGTTAGTTAGTTGTGGAGTTTGGTCTGTCAGTCTGCAGGTCGATTTCTGGGGTCTTTAGGATGATTCAATAGTTATATAGTGTTCGTGGGATGAAATGAGCCTAGGGTTTTCCTTTTGCCACCATCTTCCTCTCCTTACTATTTGATCTTCCTGAGTTTTACATTTGTCTCTCATAAAATGGGTTCATTATGAGGATAACATGAGCATATGTGAAAGCACTTAAGAATAGACCTAATGGGTGCTCCATAGTATTTTTGCCCACCCACCTCTTCCTTGCCATGTAAGTGCTTTCCTGAGAGGAGCAGATAAAGTTTGTGTGTTGATCCTGAGAGTTTTCTGACGGATGGATGCCACAAGAATCTCTGAGTCTTAGTTTCCTGACTACAGAGAAGTGAGGGAATTGCCCTGCATTGTTGGACTATAACTGAAGGTTATATATATAAATATATATAATATATATTTAATATAATATAATTTATAATATAAATATTATATATATATATTACTCTAAAATTTTAGGGTTTAAGGAATTGAAGGAAACAAGTTTGGATGAGAAGGTAAGGAAGGGGATTCTCAGTAAAGGTGCAGTGTGTATTAAAATATCTAGGGAGCAACACAAAGATAGGGGGGCCTGGTGATTGTTGTGGAAATAGAGAAATGTCTGGTGAGGAATGCACAATAGAAAAGTACCAAGGGGGTAAAGGAGATGGGAGTCCAAATAGTTGAAAGGCAAGTGTGATGAACCAGGTTATTTAGCTACAGCTTTTTTTTTCCTCCTAAGAAAGACCCTGATTAAATAAGCATTGACATGGAGAGAGGGGAGTGGACAACCAGGGCACCAACCTTCTCACTTATTTTCCTATGATCTAAAATAAACAGACTATTTTAGGCATAGCAGACTGATTCTGTCTAGAAATGCAGATGAAAATTTGTTTCCTTTTCCGAATTGAAGATACAGTTGGAAATTTCCCAGGTTAATGTTATGAACCAGGTGTCGTGTTAAGAGGTCAGCGGAGAGCCAAGTGTGGGTAATGTTTATGGACTTGATCACCTTCACCTCCTGTTTTTTCAGGATCTCTGGCTTCTGATCACTTTAAAAAATTTTTTATTTTAATTAATTAGTTATTAATTAATTATTTTTAACATATTTTATTTATTTGACAGAGAGAAAGAGAGCGAACAAAAGCAGAGGGAGTGACAGGCAGAGAGAGAGGGAGAAGCAGGCTCCCTGCTGAGAAGAGAGCCCAACTAGGGCTCAGTCCCTGGGGTCCTGGGATCATGACCTGAGCCAAAAGCAGACACTTAACTGGCTGAGCCACCCAGGCACCCCCGATCCAAATTTTTATGATACCAGATTAGGAAACTTCTAATATATGCAAACTTTTATTTAAGATATCTAAATAGCGATTCATTTTTTATTCAACTATTAAATGTTTGCAAATGTCCTAGGTAATGGGCTAAGAGTTAGGAATATAATGATGCATGAGATGCTAACCCTCACCTCAAGAAATTCTGAGTCTAAGGGCTGACAAGCTTATATGTGTACATGTTCCTAAGACACTGTGGGAAGAGCTGTCATACAACTGTATTCAAAATGTGAAGGGGACTCAGGAAGCATTATTAAGGCTGTTAGCTGGTGATCAACAATGCCTCACTGAAGAAAATAACTATGCATTTTGAAGGTGATCTATGTATCTGGGTGTACAAAGTCAATAAACATGAAAATAAAGGAACAAGGGAAAAGATAGGACACAAATAATTCTTAAGCATCCGCTTAAGTGCCTGTCACGATCTGGGTAAATTTACAGAAATTATGTTACCTCATTCTCACAAACACTCTGGGTCCCAAGTTATATTTTATTCACTTTACAGGTGAAAACACTATACAGACTTGAGAAAAAGTAGTTTCCCCAAAGTTCCACAGAAAGTTGGAGCAGAAGTAGGATTTCAATATATGTCCACAGTCCTTCCACCACATCGTGTGGTTACAACTCAATGAGACAAATAAAGGTTTAGGTGAAAGAGGAAGTGGGAACACTTGGTTTTGCTGCCTCTGTGAAAATGAGTATGTGACTCATATTTCAGACAGTGGGACCTAGTGGTTTGGGTTGTCAAGGTCTGTAAATATTTCAGTTACTGAATTCAGGATGCTAACTCAACAACTGAGGCTTGCTGCCAGCCAGAAACCGAGATAAATTCTGTTTTGAGTTTGTATATATACACGCATATGGGAACAAGGAAGCCTTGCTGGTTGATTTTCACAGAAAACCAAGTACAGTTGAATCTCATTTATTTGGAAGTTATATTAGAAACTCACACATCTAGTACTCATCAAAGAATCAGTAAACCAGTAAAACTCTATGAATGCTCAAATGGATGTCATAAACAACAAATAATCTCATGCATTGTACCTTTTATTCCATTCAAGATATCCTTAAGCCCTCAATCTATTTATGATTGCATATCTGGTTTTGAATCTAGTTGGAGGATAAAAGTCATGTCTGACAAGAAAGGATTAGACAAAAATGGAAAAAGCAGCTTCAGGGACCCAAAGATCTCAGCATCAGTTATGATAAGGGTCAAAGATCCCAAGAAGATCCTGGAAATTACCCTTGTAATGTGCCCATGCAAGAAAACAGATGTTTTTAGTGTTGACCCAGAGTCATCAGTATAAGATTAAACTAATTTCAGGTTACTTTTCTATGTATGTAGGGGATATATAGTTTATTTGTAATATAGTCAGTCATCTAAGATAACTAATGTGAAAAAGTTCTCATTGTTTGAAAGATGAGAAATCAGCCATCTGGAAAAGTTATTAATTTTACAAACTGATGTATACTCAGAGGATTTTAGATAGTCTGGTGCCTTATTTATTTATGAACTCCAACTTCCAACTATACCTTTCACTGGAATGGGGCAGGAGGCCCAGGTATAATATCCTCCTGTTGGCCCATAGGAGAGAGGGAAGAAACCCCACCATCCCACGGTGGGGTTTTGCTCTGGAGTTTCCTCCTCACTCCTCCTCACTCTGGTTTTGCTCTGGAGTTTCAGTGTCCTGGGGAGGGGGAATCTCTCTAATCAGTCCATATTCCCTCTCCTAATCTTGGATCCATGGACTTGGGAAGTGGGGACAAAGGCCTTTGCCCATGGCCATTTGGAGGTGGTATACTCTTCCCCTCAACACACCCACACAGACACACTTCTTTGTACCAGGTCCTCATTGTGAATGTCACAACAGTAACTAAAAATAATTTTGAAGTGTGTGTTAAGTAATCATATTGACAGCCTTTTGTTTTACTTCCTTATTCTTGCCCTATTCCAATTGTGCTAAAAGTGCCAAAGTGATAAAAATTCAAAAGAAGCCTGACATGCAAGGGAGAAAAAAAAAAAAAGGAAGGGCTCACATAATTTGCAAAATAGATAATGAGTCTTTATACAATTGAGTCAGATGTACTGCTTCTTGGTTGAGTTTGAAATGTTAAATCAATTGTTTCTTTTTCTCTCTGAGTAAGAGAAATGCTGACCCCAAGTTTCACAAAGCTGTTAAGTGTTTTTTTCAGAAGTTGTAAGTCCAGACCTCAGAAATAGGTTTGCTGCGTGAGGCCTGATTGTGAGTTTATCTTGTCAATGGGATATAAAGACTCATGTCACTTCTTCTATTGTTCCCTTTTATTGACAATAAGATGCTACTGTTGTCTAATGAAGAGAAACCATCATTTCCTAACTATGGTATAGATCTCAGTAAGATATTTGCAAACACTTGTAAAGATGGTACCCAAATACAATTCATGTTTGTCAGAGTTTTAACTTCTTTTATGCCCTGGACATCCTTGGTAGTCTTGGGAAACCTATGGACCAGTTTTCAGAATAATGTTTTGAAGTGTATGAAACAGGATACAAAGGACTACAAGGAAACCAAATATATAAAAATATAATTATAAAAAGTTGTGATATAGTAATAATATGTTTTTTAATCAGTGCATTAATTAACATAATCTAGCAGCAGAAAGTGTAGTGACATTTGAAGGTGATGATGAGTGTAAGTGATATTTTTGGATATCTGCAACAACCCAAATGGGAGATGAGCGTACCTGGCATTTGTACGGGAAACAAATTCACAGATACTACTAAATACTTCCGTGGTTTGTTGCCAATATTTGTATTTGAAAGAAATGTTAAATTTCAGTTAGAGATCAGTGAAAATGAAGATCAGTTTTACCCTATCTAAGCATCCAGACTCCCTGAATCCTGTCCTCAGTTCCCCTGGAGTGTCTTTGAGCCCTAACTTAAGAACCCCTGGCACATATAAGTCATTTTCACAGGTTTATGAGCATGGTTGAAGTAAATTAAATTTCTTTGAATATTTATTTGTGTATAATTCCAAATGCAGTAATGAACATTTATATATTTTTTTAAAGATTTTATTTATTTATTTGACAGAGAGAGAGACCACAAGTAGGTAGAGAGACAGGCACAGAGAGGGGGAAGCAGGCTCTCCGCCCAGCAGAGAGCCCGATGTGGGGCTCGATCCCAGGACCCTGAGATCATGACCTGAGCTGAAGGCAGAGGCTTTAACCCACTGAGCCACCCAGGTGCCCCTGAACATTTATATTTTTAATGCTCAAGTGGAAATGCCAAACAAATTCTTTCATTTGTTTATTTATATTCTTACTTAGAATCTGCCTTGTTTGTGAAAGGATTTGAGGGACGTTGCATAAATGCATATGAAAAAATAGAATGAAATTGCAAGTAAGTGGATGAGAAAGAAGGAACAGAAGAAAAGGTTAGTGTGAAAAGTTAGAGGTGTCTTCAAGTGAAGTTAATACACAAAGTGTATGTGGGAAAGCTCTAGATCTTTACTAGAGTACAATGACATATTGATGCTGTTTTATGATATGCAATGCAAAGGGTAAGAAACTAGTTATAGATTCATGATCACATCTCCTGTAAAATCAAATGAGATGCCCAACTTTTTTTTTTTTTTTTTTTTTGTCTACTGAAACTAGAGAGACCTAGACCTAGAGAGATCTAGACTTCCATAGACCTTGCCTCATATTGACTGTCTTAGTCAGCTCAAGCTTCTATGGCAAAACACCATAGACTGGGTGTCTTAACAGAAATTTATTTCTCACAGTTTTAGAGGTTGGAAGTTGCAACTTCCAAATCAGGGTGTTGAGATGGTCAGTTTCTGGTGAGACCTGTCTTTCCAGCTTGCATAGGGCCATCTTCCTGCTGTGTGTCACTAGGAGAGAGTGAGTGTTCTCTCTCTTGTCTCTAACTCTCTAAGGGCTTCATGAGGTTTCTACCTGCTGGCCCAATTACCTCTGAGGGGTCCATCTGGAAATATCTTCATATTGGAGGGTTAGAGCCTTAACCTATGAATTTTGAGGGCAACCCAATTCAGTGCATAGTAATGATACACGGTAATGAAATTAACGGTACATGTAAAAACTTCCTTTATTTCATTGGTCTATCTCTTATAATTTCTCAGTGTAATCAATGAGATATGTTTCTGCTGGCCCAGCCTAATATAGAAATGGGTTTAAAATTATGTAGTGTAATTTTAAAAACCTTTTTGGAGGTATAAAGTATTATTATTTTTTTTAAAGTACCACCTCGTTGGAGGTACTTACTCTCGAAATGTAAACTAGTGATCATTAATTTTTACATGTCATGGACAAATTTGAGACTCTGATGAAAGCTATAAATGCAGACACACATTAAATTCTGCATACAATTTTAGGGAATCGCAGACCTCTTGAAGTCTCGGCATTCTGAGTAGTAAATAACTCTGGGATTTAGAGTAATGGATATGCCTTTAAACCATGGATATGCCTTTAAATATAAGTATTGCTTATTGTAACTGAGTATTTGACATGGACTGAGAGCCAGCCAGTTGGATTTAATGCTCCTGGCAAACATGGGAATACAGCTATGCTATGTTGGAAATTAAACAAATGCTTTACTAGCTTGGAGAACAGGAAATCTGCAGGCATACTTAACAACGTACAATGCTAATATTTCAAGGTTGGAGGGGTGCCTAGATCATAAAGCCTCAAATCTTGGGCCTGACATTCTCATGCCCTTTGGAGGACATCACAAATCTCTGACTACCACTATTGCAAGGCCCAAGAGTTGACCACACCAATGTGGGCACAGCCTCCAGTCATCGCCCCCCCACCCCCCCCGCCACAACCCCCACCCCCACCACCTCATTCTTTGCTATAGTCCAGCTGAGACCAAGATGTCATGTGAGAAATCAGATAGCCAGGGTGGACTCAGACTTAATCGGGCCTGAATCTTACACAATTTAGAGAGTCTTCTTGGGGAAAATAATACAAAATTACAAAGAGAGACAGTCATGAGAAACTTAATATTTAAAGGACATGACAGAAATGCGAATAAATTTCAAATTTTAAAAAGCTGACAAAATACCAAAAGCAGCACATTATCCAGAAAAATAAGATAATTTTAAAATTAACTGCCTGATATATCTCTGAAATACATTCTCCTATATTTTTAGCTGTGTGATTTTTGGTTGTCTCTTCATATGACAGTGATTTTGTAAAATCCTTTTGTCTAAAGAACATAGAAAGATAGTACAGTCTCATCTAGCATAAGTTGATTGGAATTGTTTTTTTTTTGTTTTGTTTTTATTGCTTGTTTAGAAAAACTTCTTCTGGCTTCCCATTTGATTACTGGTCATGTAAATTTTTAAGATTTTTCTCTCATATTTTTTTTCAACTGTGAGCTTTACATTTGGAAGAATCCCTCACAAACTTTTTTCTGGTTTTGTGCATTAGAAGCCTCATTCTTCTCTACTACCCACTGACATAGGGAGATACTGGACTTGTTCATATTGTAATATGACTAGCTGGCTCCAAGCCAGCGTGTCATCATGTCAGGTGAAGAGGCCAGTGGGAAGTAGAATGTTCCTGGAAGTTATTACTATACTTGAACAGTTAGCAATAACTTAACTAAAGAAGAGAGTGAGAGCAACATAAGGATATACCATTAACTACAAAAACGATATGTCCATTTCTAGAAATGTCTGCTCTCATAACTGGTAGGCCACAACTCACCCTCAGGCGATCTCTTTTGCTTTCCTCTTTCCCAGCACATTCCAAAGACTGCCTCCATGAGGCTCAGCCATCTTCATTGCACCTTCACAGAACCCTCTAGTAAGTGTCCTTAGAATAAGGGTGCCTGGGTCGCTCAGTCAGGTAAATATCTGCCTTTGTTCAGGTCACAACTTCATGGTTTTGGAAGCTGGTGCCAAGTCAGGCTCCTTGCTCAGCTGGGAGTCTGCTTCTTCCTCTCCCCATGTCTCTACGCCTCACCCTACCCCAGCTTGCATGCTCTCTCTCTCTCTCAAATAAATAAATAAATAAAATCTAAAAAAAAAAAAAAAAGATTCCTTAAAGTATAGGCTCAAGAGAGCAAGGCCAAGAGAGAACGAAGAGGGAAATTTTTCCTACCTCAGAGTCCAAATCTTTCTAGGTTCTTTGACACTGGGAATGTAGACTCTCTTCTGTAAAGACCCCTTTTCCAATTGCAAGGGTATGATCTTACCATAGGTTCCAATATGACGAGTATCTCAGAACGTACCAGCCTAAGATCAGCAGGAGAAAAGGCCACTTGGAACAGTTTCAGATCCATTTCCATTCGCAGATACAAGGGTATATAAGGCCATAGACACATGGACCACAATATGACTACAGTGATTTTATGTTGGAAAATTTAAACCTGATAGAACCATATGCTCATTTTGATTATGAAACTCAGTACAGCACACATGGAATATTTTAACTGATTAATATAGCTTTCTGTCAATTGCCCCCAAGATAACTGGCTGCAAAATATATACTTTGGAAAGTGACTGAGTTAACTTATTTTATAGATTTATTGATCACGAGCCAGCTAAATGTGGAGCTAAGTCTAACAATGAGAATCACTTTGGGCTTTGAATAGTTGGTCAACAGCTCTTCTTTTCAGGGTTTGAGTATCAAGGCAACTTCTCCATTAAGTCCACTCCTACCTGGCAAAAATAAAAGCTATTGTTTTTGAATATAAGAATTCTAATTTTATTACCTATGGAAGGAGAGTGTCTATTGATTTCATCTAAAAGCAGAGTAAATTGCTGAGGCGCATGACATGTCTGCTTCTTCAAAGCCAATGGGAAGTATAATATTTACTTATTTGAATATATTTTGGATGGGAGGCATCTACTTCACTTGTTTGTTAAAGAAAAAATATCCATTTCTGTCAATGTCTGCATTCAAATAAAAATAAAAATGTCCAAAGGCTTAGAATAAGTAAGAATACTCTTGGTATAATGGTTTAACGTAAAATTTCCTCTTTTTTGGTCTTTACCCACAAAGAGGCTAACCCTTTTATTTTTAATGGAGATGGACAGAAGCTGTCCTTTCCTTCTAGGAGGAGATGCGAAACACACAGTAGTATGAAAAATTTCCTCCTTTGTACATGAAGTCTTAGAAAATGAACAGTAAGATGGTGGACTAGAAGCGGTAATATTTCCACATTAGTTTCAGCTGGCTTATAACAGTTCTAAAAATGGGTTTTCATTGTCTATGTACTAACCCAAGGATGGATTTTATAAATTATTCAGGCATAGAATGTGTGAATTTCAGGAAAATCAGAAAGGTATTGATTTACGAAGAATTTTTTTTTTAAAGTCATAACATCCTTTCTCTGAATGCAAAATATAAAAGGTGAAACTGACAGTGCAGACACGCCCACCCCACCCAGGCACTCAGCACCCCTTCCCTAGGCTCTTCCTCTGCCCATGCAGAACTGACACATGGTTGGGCATAGGGCAGGTACCTGACCTCATGAAGCCTCTTGTTGGGAACTGACTGTTGAGGGTCTTAGGAGGCTAACCCTTGACAACAGCATTTTATTCAAGATTTATTTATTTATTTTTTAATTTATTTGACAGAGAGAGATCACAAGTAGACAGAGAGGCAGGCAGAGAGAAAGGAGGAAGCAGGCTCCTTGCTGAGCAGAGAACCTTATGCGGGGCTCGATCTCAGGACCCTGAGATTATGACCTGAGCCAAAGGCAGAGGCTTTAACCCACTGAGCCACCCAGATGGCCCGACAACAGCATTTTAAGTCATGGATGATTCACAACCTTTCTGTGAAGGAAATAGCAGTATTTGCTGAAAGCTTCCTCAACAGATAAAAATACTGTTGTCCTTTCTTCCTTTGATTGAGAGAGAGAGAGAGAGAGAGAGAGAGAGAGAGAGAGAAGATGGTGAGAAGGGAAATGCTGATGCTGGCAATCTAAATAGGAGTGCTCATGCTCCACTGAAAGGAGAAGACACCCTTAATATCTCACTTTTAAAAAATTATTTATTTATTTATTTATTTGAGAGAGAGAGAAAGAGAGAGGGGGAACAAGAGCAGAGGGGCAGAGGGAAAGGGAGAAGCAGACTGCCTGCTGATCAGAGAGCCTGAGGCAGGGCTCAATTCCAGGACCCTGAGTGGAAGGCAGCTGCGTAAGGGACTGAGCCACTCAGGCGCCCCCAATATTTCATTTTTTAAAAGAATTCTACTCTCCATTTCCTTTGCTTTCTTTTGAGTTTGTGTCATTTTTTTCAGTTGAGTTAACTGGGCACATTCTGAACAAATGGAAGTGTCTTCTTGATTTGAGATTCTATAATTAATTATATAATAACTCATTAAGTTTTTGGGAAGTTAAAGTTAAGCTACTGGCTTAGATTTAGCCCGAGTTATTATGGAGTTTTCTACAAACCAATTCTATAAAGACACTTGGGGGGACACTTTGAGAAATTGTTAAATCAAAGTGGTGTGTATATGAAATATCATTGTAATGTATTTTTCTAATATGTCTTTACATTTTTTGAAGGAAATTATTTTATGGTTCTCCAAAATTGAGCCAGATGATCCTAAATCTTCTGTTTTCCTGTTAGCATTGAATTTGAATTGAACAATCTTTGCATTCTGCTATTCATGCAACTCTTTCCCTAAAAGAACACAGAAGCATTAAACAATTAAATATTTGAGATAGCCCTAATCATTGAGCCTTAAAAGTTTACTGGTCTTGTACTCAAAAGCACTTCTGTGCTTTGTGTGCCTGTTTTCAAACCCTAAAAATGTACATGTGGACGTTCAAATTATTGGGCACCTTAGGACCTCCTGCTCAACAACTGAGATAAGAAAAGAATGCTCTTCAGAGCATTACCGCTCATTAGGGTGCTATCTAAAATCTCATACATGCCTGATAAAGTTAGTGGAATGTCAGGGCCCCTGCTGTGATTAAAGGATCAAAATGTGAGCTGTCCAACAGCTCAAATATTAGTTATAATCCGCATCTATAATCCTAATCTAAGATTAGGCCTTGTAAACACAAAGCTATATGTATAGAATACCCCTGGTTACATTACAAGGAAGAAAATGGAGCAGAAAAAACATATTAAGAGTAGATATCTCTGGACTTTGAGATGAGGGGTGATTTTTGTTTTACTAACTTTTCTCTGGCATTTTTAAGTTTATAACAATGCAACTATAACAATGCAACTATTAAAACAATGCAGTTTTTTTTTTTT
>JAQQSY010001404.1:0-14410 GCA_028646535.1 Procyon lotor | reverse complement strand
GAAAGACAGTCCTACTGCTGACAAGGATTTAGAGGAAGTGGGCTTCTCATTTGTTGCTGGTGGAAATGCAGAATGGTATAGTCATTTTGGAAAACAGGTCACCAATTCCTTATGAAGTTAAACACACACTTATAACTCAACAACCCCAGTGGTAGATATGAACTCAAGATAAATGAAACCTTGTATTTACACAAAAGCCTTAAAGCAAATGTTTATAGCAGCTTTATTGATTAGACTTGCCAAAATGGGGAAACAAGCCAAACATCCTTCAACTAAAATGGATAAACTGTGGCACCCCCGTTCAGTAGAACACTACTAAGCTGTAAGGAAAGAACTACCAATACATTCGACATGATGAAACTTAAGTGAATTATGCCAAATGAAATAAGTCAGGCTCAGAAGACTCTATAATTCCACTTATATCACAGCATGAAAAATGCAAAACTATAAAGAAAGAAACTATAGAGATCAGTGGAGATCAAAGGCTGAGCTTGGGGAATGGAGCCGACCAAAGTTGCATGAGGAAATTTTGGGAAGCGATGTCACTTTCCTGTCTTGATTGTCTGGTGGTTCTATGACTGTGTGCTTGTCAGAAGTCACAGAGTTGTACACTATAAAGAGTGAATATATACTCTATGTGGATTATATCTAATAAACCTGACTTCTAAACAAAATCAATTACTGCGTAAGCAAACATCCATCCTTTCACTTAAAAAAAAATATTGATCATTTACTATGTGTACGAAAGATGGGTAAGACTATAAGACATTACGTAGAATTTCTGTCGAGCCACTTAAATTGTATCTTATCTCCACGTTAATCAGCCTAAAATCTTCCAATGGCTTTTCACTGAAGTGAAAACAAAATTTGCATTTCTGATATTGGCTTGTACAAACAGGCTACCGCCTCCCTCTCTAGTATTTTCTCCTACCCCTCTAAATCAGCCAGCTAGCTTCCAGCCACACTGACCTTCTTCTGTCGCATGATTCTGTCATTCTCACTTCTGTCTTGGGCCACTAAACTTATAATTCTCTCTACCTGCAATGCTTGCTTATTTCCACAAATCTCCCTGGGCTACCTAGGCTACCTCTTTCTCATTATTGGTTTCACACTTCCTTTCTTCAGAGAGATCTGTAGCTAAAGTAGCAACCACCATCTCTATCCCCTTTTCTCTTTTTTCCTCTACTGTGATTTGTTTTTTTTTCCATCACTCTTATCACCATCCAAAGTAGTGATTTTTAAAAATTTCTTTATGTACATTATAGACTGAATGTTCATGTCTGTCCAAAATGCACATGTGGAAGTCCTTTTAATGTGTCTGTATTTGCAGATGGAACTTCTCTGGAAGAAATTAAGGTTAAATGAGGTCAACAGGGTGGGGCCCTGATCTGATAGGATTAGTGTCCTTATAAGAAGGGACATTAGAGAACTTGCTCTCTGAAAGGCTGGGTGAGGACACAGTGAGAAGGCAATCACTTACCAGCCAGGAAGAGAGACCTCACCAGAAACTGAATTAACCAGTCCTTGATCTTAAACTTCTAGCCTCCAGAACTGTGACAAAAATCGTTTTTGTTGTTTAAAACCACCTAAACAATGGTATTTTGTTATGGTGGTGGAGCTGACTGATGTAAGGTACTACTGACTACCTTTTCCCTCTGGATGTCAGCTTTGACCAAGTTGAGGACACCCTGGCCTTGTGGCCTAGAATAGAGCCTGAGACACAATAAATACTTATGAACCATAAGGTGAATGAATGAATGAATGCAAAGAAGCTTAAGGAAATAAGTAGTGACTTCAGTACCGGATGGCCAATGCCAAGATGATGGGGGCGTAGAAGATGGGTTCCTGAACCAGTAGAAAGCTGATGGGTGAGAACCCAAAAAGGGGCCAACATCACGTATTAGTAAGTGTTCAGTGGAAGCTTAATCAATACTTGCTTTCTAAGCATGTAACTGTACTAGCGACTATGGAAAAGAGTCCTTTTCTACAAAAACCATGATTTGCACTTAAAAATCCTCTTTAGGTCTTAGCCTTGACAGATCTTATTTATGAGGAAGTGAACAAAAAGACTTATTTGGGGCTCCTAATGACCCCATTCCACCCATGGCTATTTCATAATCACTCCACAGTCTTTCTTATTCACCGTGTAGGGGTTTAACTTCTGTTAGAAATCCAGTTTCAGCCTCTCCCACCAATGGAGTGAATCATGCATCTCACTTAAGCATGGCTGGTTTATCTTGTAAAATGTACCAACTCAAGTATTAAAAGTGAAGGCAATGAGGATTGGATTGACAGGCAGAGTTTACAGGGAATTTTATGGGGAAAACAAGGGAAAGAAACATAAAGAAACCAGCCAACTAAACTGATATTTATAAAGGGAACCCTTGGGGGAAAATTTAATGCATTTTTTTCTACTTGCCCTAATCCCATCCAGCACACAAGAATATTTCATCTTTGCCAGCAAGTCCCAACACTGTCACTCAAGTCAGAGAGTTATTTAGAATGGAAAATGTACCGGGAAGAAGAGATTCGGCACACTGTCTTGATCCCCTAATTCTGGTATTCTGAAATAAGCTCTTCCCAAGTTCAAACATAAACTGGATGAATTTACAGGAAACCCTTGCTTAAACCATGACAAGAAAGTTGCCATTGCATCTCAGGCATAGAGGTACCATATCTAAAGAAAATGCATCAGGCCACGCTCTATGAGAGAGAACTGCAGGATGAGTTTCCCAATCTCTCCACTTCTTCTCATCCCTGCCATGTATCTGTTAGGGTTTAAAAACACTCCCACATGGCCAGGACATTAAAAAAGAAAAAAAAGGGGAGAACATCCAAATGGATGCTTCCGGCATAGGTATTATTGGGGAACAGGAAAGATAAAATTGACAGGACATTTTAGCCCTAATAACAAAGCTAAAGTAATTCTAAATATGTGATTTTATGTTTTTATATCATAATATATGCATTATGCCTTAAAAAGGCTATTATAGAAACCTGGGAATGAATTCTTAAATCATTTTCCTGGGAATAGTTTATCCTTTTAACACACACACACACACACACAAAGGAGGATTAAAGCCTCCTTTGGCTCAGGTCATGATCCCAGCGTCCTGGGATGGAGTCCCACATCGGGCTTTCTGCTCAGCAGGGAGCCTGCTTTCCCCTCTCTCTCTGCCTGCCTCTCTGCCTACTTGTGATCTCTCTCTCTCTGTCAAATAAATAAAAATATTTTAAAAAAATAATAAAATTCACATAGCATTTATGTGTATGGTAAGTATTCCTTTTATACTCTGTCCAGTGATCCTAAACCAGAAGCGATTCTGTTGGTCAGGGAGCATTTGGAGGCAGGATCTGGAGATATTTTTGGATGTCACAACTGTGTGGGTGGGCTGTTACTGGCATCCAGTGGATAGAGGTCTAAGATTTTGCTAAACATTCTACAATGCACAGGACAGCTCCCACACAAAGAATGATCTGGTCCAAAATGTTGTAGTGTTGAGGATGAGAAAACTTGCCTTTGGAATAGGAACTAGTTGCTTCTGGAGAGATTTCATTTGAACAAAATACCAAATGCCACAGTGACTAGGAGAGTTAACTAAGTATGATCTATCTATAGAACTCTAAGCTGGCCTTCGAAAAAGTTAATATTGTTAAGAAATGCAAAGAGTTATTTGGTTCCCTGACACTTAAAGCAAGCGGGCTCCAGAAGTTCAGAATATGCAAGTTGAGGTCACTAATAGGACATGATTTCACCTGCAGGAAAGTCATCTTCAGGGGATTTGGCCGTCAGTAGTAATATGGTGAAATCTTATTTCACTGACAATAAAAATAACATGAATATATCAATAACCTCAGGGAAGAATGTTTTTTACTGAAGAAAACCACACAAAATCCTATTTGCACACTGAAATCAACAGCACTGGCTCGTCTTTCATGTCCACAGGCAATATTGTTACAGTCAGAACCACGAACACTATCCTCAAGGTAACACTATAGCACAAGATTAATGAGTTATTGGTCGTTTTTACTGTAATACCACAGTATCCTTCACATTAAATTCTTTTCCTAGTGTAATAAGATAAGGTTTCTGTATCACTTAATATCAAGTGCCCATATACAACAGCTGGCAAACCAGTGATATAGAAAACATTTTTTTCCACGTCCCTCCCAGGAAAATACATGTTATCCCAATAAAACAATCCGAGAGGCTTTTACACAGCAGCTCTTGCTGAAAAGGACACTGAAAAGATGAGATTTTGAATATGGGGAGTGATTATTTCCCACCTCCCACAATCATATTTGAAAGTGATGGAATTTCATATTGGACTGTTCAAAAAGCAATAGGGGAGTAGTAATAACAAACTGTAGGCTTATGCCAGACAGTTCTGAAAGAATAACAAGCATTTTTATTCTTGTAAGTTAGCCTAGAGTAAAAAGTACTAAGGTTTCATTTTTCCCTTGTGATCCAGACACTTCTTCACCATAAACTTCAAAGCCTTAGATCGATGTGACATTGAACTAATTTTTTTGAAAGCAATAATTTGGATAGATTCAGGCAGATGACAGAACTGACATTTTCTACCATCTAAGTTCAAACAGGACAGATTCCCCATGGTTGGTAGTAATAAATGTTTGTTCTTCATTAGCTAAAGTTGAGCTCAATTTGGGAGTATTTATTTCAATTTCATGTTGTTGTATTAATGCAGAGGTTATGGAATTCAGAACATATTTAACTCTTGACACAATTTAAGCTACTAGCTACAACCCAGCCACAAACTCAGAAAGCCCTGGGGCTTAGTACACTTATGGGAAACCAAAGGGTCATAAAATATGTTCTTTATCTATGATGTGGGGCATCTCTAAGAGAAAATGTTCATGCCAGTGCTCCATCAAGAAGCCTTCCTAATCTCTCATTAGAACACAAATGCCTCTTTTGCAGTCCTATGATATTAATTTTCTTTACTTTTCTTTTTGAAGAGAAAATAAAAACATAAACAGTGAAAAATAAGTCTCCCTCTCTTCCTTACTTCCAGTACTTGGCTGGCCCTCCTCAGAGAACTACTGTCATCATTTATTTTGTATTCTTTCAGAAAGATTTTATACAAATAAACGTTAATATATACATAGATCTCATAGCACTTTGTATTTCTATCACAATATTATTTGCACTGTATCTCATATTAGAACTGTGTACATGTTCATTGTCTCCAATATAAAATTTTTCCTTTTCAAATATGTATCACCAAAATGATTTTAAACAGTGCAATAGACAGATATTCAAAAGAAAAAAAATGTTGAATTGAACTCAGTGAGCATTAAGCAATGTTTAAGAATATTAACTGGATTAGAGTGAGTTACAACTGTATCTTTGGATACTGATTATTCTCTGTAAAATGAGACCAGTTTCTTTCCTACAGCAATAAACATTTCTCACTCTGTTGGGTTACTGGTGCCTGCCTGAGTTAGGTGCCTGCTAGATCGAATACAGCAACATGAATAGGGGATAACATACACTATGCTGGACGTTCATGTTAGGTCCCTTAATACGCTGAGTAAGTTTTCTAAATCAGCTTCCACACCTTCAAGATGCACGTGTTAATGTTAACCCAATGGACAGTAGGTTGAGAAAATATTTGTGGTTATCTTGACATCTTAAAGGCTTAGAAATTATTTTTCTAGTATTTCCTATTATTAAAATGTTACCCAAGACAATAAAACCAAACATGAACAACATATTTTTAAAGTCACCTCTTTGAAATAGTATCAAATGAGTAAGATTAATTCAGCACAATCTTCCTATTCTTTCCATTTCATTATATAAAATTTCTATCTTCTTGTTATCAACAACACAATGAACTGTCTGAGCCTTCTAAAACTACATCCTTAACTCAAGATGTGATAAATTCATGGGCAATTTGGATACTTTGGGTGAAATAAGGCTATATACTTAAAGAGAAGCAGATTAAAGTGTTACATGGGGACAGAGTAAATTGATGCTGAGAAGAGGAATGGTTTCTCTAATGGCCATTTGTTGGGGCCAAAAAGGTATCATTGGTTACATTTCCTATTTCTGCTTTAGCATTTACAATACTGGGTTAAACAATCTATAAAGATGAATAGAGCATGGAACCTGCCTTCACTGAGTTAATAGCCCAGCAGGGAAATAAACACGGTGTCAATAGCTACATGGTAAATAGACTGTCAAATGTATCATGGTACCTTGAACTATAGTGCAACAATAACATCAATATTTACACTGCTGGTTACGTTGCACCATACAGAGTTCCTTTAATCCTTACAAGGTCTTACTATCATCTCCATTTCACAGAGGAGAAAACTAAAGCACAAGCAACTTGCCCATATCTGGTGAATAACAGAATTTGGAGGTGCATATTGGCAGGCTGAGTCTGGAGCATGCACTCTTAACCACTCCTTATACTGTTTCTCTTATGACTGATTGTGTAACTAGATCTTCCTGGAATCACTTGACTGTGTCCTTTAAAGGATAGCAGGGTCTTAAAAAATGAGAGAAAGAAGGAAAGAGAGGAAGGAAGAAAATCACCATTCTCTAGGCAGAGAGAATTCCATGAGCAGCAAGACACAGAAGTGTAAAAAAAAAAAAAACACACAGCAGTGTAAAGTAGCATGGGATATTCTGAGAAGGTTCACAGAAGGTTCATATGATTTTCAGGAACCAAGTCATGAAGTGTTATTATTATTATATTATTTATAGATTACATGTATATTATATTATTATTATTATTATGTGTGTGTGTGTGAGTGTGTGTGTGTGCGCGCGCATGTATCCACGTGCCATTCTCGAAAGTTTGAGTTTTGTTCTGTAGTTAGGAAAGTCTACCTAATACTTTAACCAGACAGTGTGAGATGATTACTATGATTACATTTTGATTGATTGATTTATATATACTATACATATTTTATATATTTATTTATATATTAAATGTTAATATATACTTATATATAATTATTTAAATACATAATACATATAATAATATAAATTAATATAATATATAAATTTATATATAAAAATTTATATTACGTATATAAATTCAAAAACAATGTGAAAATGTTTTGGAGGAGAGCTATATTAGACATAGGTAAAAGGTTAGTACAGGTAGGAAAGGAGATTGAATAAACTCAACCAGTGGTAAAGAGCAAGAGCTGGGGTGAAGATATAGTTCAAAGATAGACTGAATAAGTTTTAATGACTAATTTTATCAAGAATGTTGTAAAAGAAAGAACCCAGAGAACTGGAGTTTATGGCCTAAATGGCTTCAGAATTACTTATTGGGGAAAAACGGAAGCAAATTTCATGTTTGGTTTTCATTTGAATTTGTTTGGTTTGTATTAGGAACCATTGATGAAATTAATGATCTCAGTTTGGGACAGAAAAGGTATCTAAGAGCAATACTTAATAAGCAGTCAGAAACACAGGTAACAAAATAACCAACCAACCAAAGAATAATTATTGTGTCCTGCATCTACTTATGAGCTCCAAGTGTCAGTTCAGGAGTCTTCAGGTTCCAAAAGCAAGAGGAATGGATGAGATCAATCAAGAAAAAGACAAAACCCTAAGAAAGAATAGCATAAGTGGGCAAAAGAGGAGGAATAAGAAGAGACCAAGTGAGTAGGCAGAGTACAGAGCCAGGGAGATCAGCAGGGAATGGAATTGTGGGATCCAAGAGATAAGAAATTTTCAAAAAGGTATAAATAGTAATAACAACAACTCAAACGAGGCAAGATATCAAATGGCCTAAGAACTAAAAGGGATATGTTATGATGGATACATTTGGAGATCATTGGGAACATTAGCAAAGGAAATTCCAATCAAGTTTGAAACCAGACTTCATAATTTCATAGGCTTCATTAGAAAAGAATATGGGAAGACTGCATATAGACAACTGAAGTTGTTTAGCAATGAAGAGAAGGCTAAAATAGTGTGGTCACTAGAAGTGATGTCATAGGCACGAAAATTGTTTTGCTTCTACTCTCTCTTTTTTTTTTTTTTAATTTTATTTATTTGATAGAGAGAAACACAGCGAGAGAGGGAACACAAGCAGAGGGAATGGTAGCGGAAGAAGCAGGTTCCCTGCTGCGCAGAGAGCCCGATGTGGGGCTCGATCCCAGGATCCTGGGATCATGACCTGAGCCGAAGGCAGACGCTTAACGACTGAGCCACCCAGGCGCCCCTGTTTCTACTCTCTTGACAGGTGGAAGAGACTTGAGCATTTCTATAGGCTGAAAGGAATATTCAGTGGACAAGAAGGTATTGAAGAGAGGGACTGGTCAATAGCATATAGTTCTTTATCAATGAGAGTAGATCAGATGATAAGATCCAGAGGATGGGTATCCTCAGCATCTTAGCAAAAATGTGTTTCACGAGGGAACTCTTCATTGTTGTAAATGTTTAAAGTGGGCAGTGAAAAGGGTGAATCATGTTTGCAACTCTTCAAATAGTTCCAAGGATAGAGTGTAACACTGTTAATAGAAGGTACAGATAAAGACATGTTAAATCACACAGATGGACCTGCAGCCAATCTCAGTGTGGCATATGGGCAGTGAGCTGAAATATGGGGTGAGGGCCTGCAGAAGGGAGAATGTTCCCTGTGTTCCATGTGGTCCTCACAGCCTCGAATGTGGCATTAACACAAAGCTCCCTTTTGGTGGTTCAGATAAGGGGCATTAACACAAAGCTCCCTTTTGGTGGTTCAGATTTCAGATAAACAGAAATCCCTTTATACTTTCTCTTTAGGCTTGTGACAGATAAGGAAGAGCACTTGGAAAAGTATGTCTTCAGAGAAGACAGTCAAATTTTAAATTTCACATCAGAAAGACAGTTGCCTAAAACAATGCATAAGAAAGCATCATTCTCTCACTGCAGTCCAGGCCTAGGTCCCTGTTGCATTTGTGATTCTTCACACAGAGCCTAGGGTAAGAAGGAATTTATAATAGATACATAGATAAATACTACAGATGGATACATATATACATATGGAGTATGCAAAATATTAGCACTTATTGAAGCCAGTTAGTGAACATATAGATATTCATTCAATTGTTATTTCTATTTTGCATGTATGTATATACATTTCCAATTGTAACTACATGTATTTTTCATGTATTT
Organism: Procyon lotor; assembly: GCA_028646535.1. Taxonomy (NCBI): domain Eukaryota; kingdom Metazoa; phylum Chordata; class Mammalia; order Carnivora; family Procyonidae; genus Procyon; species Procyon lotor. Next base: position 5,262 of record JAQQSY010001404.1, on the reverse strand, counting down.
GGTTCTGTTCCCAAACACCGTAAGCTACAAATATAAAGTACCTGGTATATAGTATGTGTTCAATACATTCCCTTCCATTATAACACCTATTTTCTGTCATTGTCACGTAGCATGTAATGCCTTGTTTCATACCTTTTGAGTTAATTATTTTATTTCCCCAGCTATACAATGTGATTCTTGAGGACTTTCTTCTCTATTTCTTTCCTTTTTTTTTTTTTACCCACCAAGTTTATAATGCCTTATTGGAAATAACACTTACTGGATAAATCCTTAATTTTTGCTCCTGGAGAGAAGTTTTAATCAACAGGGGAGAAAGGAATAGACTCATTCCCTAGCCTACCATTCACGTTTACTGTTTTATGGAAGGGTAGACTCTGATTTCCTTGAAGGCAAAGATCTTGTCTCATACAATGTTTTTAAAAACTGTAGAGCATAGCAGAGTGCTTGGCAGACTCATTGGATGTTTTTTGAATAAATTAATAAGTCACTGACTAAATAAATAACTCTAAGAATGAGAGATATTTAAATATTTTGACCATCCCACAGATTTTCATTAGAGGCAGCTGACCAAATAGAAAATAGTGTTTGCATCTTTTTAGCCTTCTACATTGATCTTAAATGAGGTCTTCATTGTGATTGATTCTTTAATAAGACTGTAAGGCAGTAAACTGAAAGCCATGGAGAAATCCAAGATGGAAGGCTGTGACAATAAAATAACCAACCAACCAAAGAATAATTACTGTCAGTTGCAGGACAGTCAACACAAAGAGAAGGGACTGGAAACTGAGAAGAAAATTTCAACCAAAGATACTCAGAATCGCAGAATTTTTGAGAGGTCAGGTCATGTAGTTTAAGTCTTATTTCTCAAGGAAGAATCCTAGGCTATGTGACTTATTCTAATTAAGAGGCAATAAATTTTCAGATGTTTATTAAAATGAGGAGTGATGGGTGTTGATTAAGTGTCTGACTCTTGATTTTGGCACAGGTCATGATCGTGTGAGATTGAGCCCTACATTGGACTCCGTGCTGGGCGTGGAGCCTGCTTAAGATTCTCTACCTTCTTCTCCCTTTGCCCCTCCCCCCCAATAAAAGAATAAAATAAAATAAATAAATGAAGAGGGAAGATGAAATCACCAAGTTTCTAACTTGACTCTGTCCATTGTCTTCCCCTGAGAGCCTGAAGAAAACAGCAAAAGCATTATTCATGTTTCAATGAACTGGGAAAACTAAAACCACTGAAAGCTCTGGAGTTATCAGCAAGGCAACACTCTTATCCCAGAGACACACAGATACATCTTCCAGCAGTAGCTCTATCTGTGCTCCTTCTTTACATCCTATTCCTTATTCTTCCTAAGGGAGAAAAGGGAGCATGAGGGAGGGAGACATGATGTGGGTAGAGACTATGGGAACAGAGGACATAGTGGATGCTATGAAATCAGAGTCACACATGGGAAGAAAAAAAGACAATGATGAGAAATGTTTGGTTTAAAGTTTTTGTTTAAAGATTTAAACAAAAGAAAGACAGTGTTGAACATTTTTCTTCAGTGCTGATTCCAGAGATCAAAGTTACCTTAGCAATTAAAATAGAGAAAATGTGGTCTACTTACCCATTCTGTATGGCGGCTGTGGGGTCATAGGTCAGAGCCATGCCAGCCTGTATACAGGATGGAAAGAGGAGAAAACAAACCTTAACACTTTTATCTTGGTGCCCAAAACACTCAGTACACACAAATACTTTTATCTTACTTTCCATGATTTAAGTTTATACATCCTATACATTTTTTCCACCCTTACTGCCAAGACTAGCATATTTTACAACTCACATATCAGAATCCACCAGTGAGTTGGGAGTTTATATTATATATCCAGACAAACCAAAGAACAATGCAGTTTGGATGATTTCCATTTCTACTTCATAAACCATCCACTGTCTAATCTGGTATCCTTATAATTTCTCACTATTGTCAAGAGCACCTATTATACGTCTCATGGCTGGGAAAAAATAAAAAACAAAAAAACAAGAATAAATCCTCTGGTCAGGATAAAAATAAAAGCTACTCAAAATGCATTCGACCTTTCAGAAGAAAATGTTAAGAAATATTTATTTTAAAATAGATGGTATGCCTCGGGGTGTGTAGGTAATGAGTCACAGAATGCTTGTCCAATATATTGCTAGTACTTGTCCTACTAAGAGTGGTAGGAAGATAAGGTCCTTTACAGATAATGGAAGTTCTAGGCCTTATGGCTAATAAGGAGGTGGGTTTGTTCTGTTTCTAAGAATAAAATCACCTTTGAAAAACTGAACTTCTGTAACAGGCACAGTTTCAGAAAAGAATAATAAACTTCATGACTGTTGATTCACAGTCTACTTCCTTCCTTCATACACATCATCACATTTGATCCTCACAACAGTCCCATGGAGTAGACAGGAGAAATAGTTTCTCCATTTTATAGATGAAGACACTGAAGCTTGGAGAGGTCAAGTGACTTGCTCAAGGTCACCCATTTGGAGGCAGAATCAGATTGCAGCCCAGGTCTTCTGAGGTTCCCTTCCACCACCTATGACATGGAACTAGGGTCTGCATGAGACCTGATGATCATCTCCAGCAATCTGGGAGAATTTTCTCTGTGTTTCTCATACCACCTTTTGTTTCCACCACTGTCAGTCTGGTTACTGCTTATGAGTAGAAACCGAATGTAGAATGAAATACAAAACTGACTAGGTCATTGTCAGGTTAGACATTTCTCTTTCTTTTTTAAAATTTAAAAGTGAATGAGACTGATGTCAATTTCCTGACCTTGATAGTGTACTATAGTTACATTAAGATATAACAAATGGGGGCGCTTGGGTGGCTCAGTCGGTTAAAGCCTCTGGTTTCAGCTCAGGTCATGATCTCAGAGTCCTGGGATCGAGCCCCGCATCGGGCTCTCTGCTCAGCGGGGAGCCTGCTTCCCCCTCTCTCTCTGCCTGCCTCTCTGGCTACTTGTGATCTCTCTCTTTCTGTCAAATAAATAAATAAAATCTTTAAAAAAATATATAACAAATGAAAGAAATGGGGTGAAGGGTACACAGGGCCTCCTTGTACCTTTCTCTTCCAACTTCCCATGAATCTATAATTATCTCAAAAGAAAAAGAAAAAAAATGAATTAGCTTTGAGGAGTTTTGTAGAAGACAAGAAAAATCAAAAAAACTTTGGAGAAAAGAAAAAGGAGTTTTTGTGTTTTGAGTTTCAGTTCAGGAGAAGGTAGTTTTCCTGTTGGGCTCATTGAATTCCTCAGATTTCACACACAGCTGAAATGGAAATTCTCAGGCTTTCCAAGATAGGGCCTGAAGTCCAGTAGGCCCTGCTATATTCAAGCTTACATCACACACATTACTTTTCCCAAACAATTTTAAAATTGTTATTACGATTGGTATAAAGAGGGGCGCCTGGGTGGCTCAGTGGGTTAAGCCTCTGCCTTCGGTTCAGGTCATGATCTCAGGGTCCTGGGATCGAGCCCCGCATCGGGCTCTGTGCTCAGCAGGGAGCCTGCTTCCCCCTCCCTCTCTGCCTGCCTCTCTGCCTACTTGTGATCTCTTTCTCTCTCTGTCAAATACTAAATAAAATCTTTAAAAAAAAAAAAGATTGGTACAAAGAGCGGAAGTGGAGAGCCATATATGAATGGGTTTGGCATACGGAGCGTACATAAATTGAAAAGGAATTTGGCAAGCAAATTTGAGGTGACAGAAGTTAAGAGAGATGCACTGAGAGCACATGTTTGATGATAACTGCATCTCACTCACGTTAAAGAAATACGCAACCGGTAATATGACAAACTGGGGAGACTGGAAAATGAGAAGCAAAAGCAGTGGTGCGAAAGCACAAAGAGATCTGGGGCGCCTGGCTGGCACAGTTGGTTAAGTGTCCAGCTCCTGGTTTCAGCTCAGGTCGTGATCTCAGTGATGTGAGATTAAGCCCCTGCTCAGCATGGAGTCTGCTTGAGATTCTTTCTCCCTCTCCCTCGGCCCCTCCCACTCGTGCTCTCTCGCTCCCAAATAATAAATAAATCCTTTAAACACACACACACACACACACACACACACACACACACACACACACACACACACACATCCTAAGTCTAAATTCTTCCCAAGATGAGGCCTCTGTCCCGTGACCGATGGGAGGCTGGCTCCAGGCTACAGAGTCTTTCCAGAATGGACCTGCCAAGGGTACAGTTCACAATCCATGGTTAGGCTGGCTACTAGAGAGGGCAGTTGAAAAGTTGTCCACTGGGGATGAGATTTCTTTCTTAGAAACACTCATCTTCTTTCCCCTATAGCTTATTCACGATGTCACACGAGGGGTGGAAGGAAAAAATGGCCTAGATACTCAATAGAGATATAGTTTGTTTATGAGAGATTTAGGATGAAATCATACCTTCAGCCTCCTAACCACCACAGATTATTTAAATCATAGGGGCCTGATAGGAAACCTTTCTTAGTCAATCTCATGTTTTCTTCTTTTCCTTGTACTTATTTTCCAATAGTGCTCAGAGATCAATGCTATTTAGCCTTTCTTAACTTATGAATTGTCTTGAACATTCTCTTCTTACGTCATGTTTGTTCTGGCAACTTTAGGTGAGGATTTTTTATCTCTCACATTTTACTTGAATTCTTTATGGACTATAGTTAAGGAATCAGCTCTAGCTAGGAACATAGTAATTATCAATAAACTTGACCTTTTTGTTGAATATGCATGTGATAATCAGAAAGCCTAAATTGGCTTCTTCCTATATCTTAAACCTCTATTCCAACTTTCAGAAGATGGGAAAGAACTAAATAGATGGCAGTATGGTTCTGTGGAAAGAATATACATTTTGGACCTGGGTTCAAGCCTTGACTCTGTTCTGTTCTAGCAGTATGACCTTGGCCAAATTATTTAACCTGTTTGAACCTCAGTTTCTTCAACTGTTAAATGATTTAGTAATACCTACCTCATCGGATTGTTGTGAAATTTAAATGAGATTACGTTTGTAAAGCGCCCAACACAGTGCCTGGAGACAAGACACATACATAAATGTTATAATACAAAGCAGCGTGTGGTAAGTGCCATATGAGCGGTATAGATGAGGTGTAGAGGAGAGGGGCTGGGGATGATCAGGGAAGCCACGTGGAGGACATACAAATGAGTGGAACCTTGAGAGATGATTAGGACTTGCACAGATGGAGATGAGAGATGGACGCCAGCTCAGACAAAAGAAATAGAATGGAAAAGATATAGA
>JAQQSY010001403.1:0-14411 GCA_028646535.1 Procyon lotor | reverse complement strand
GGAAGCCTGCTTCTCCCGCTACCATTCCCTCTGCTTGGTTTCCCTCTCTCGCTGTGTTTCTCTCTGTCAAATAAATAAAATCTTTAAAAAAAAAAAAGTAAAGAATGAAATCTTGCCATTTGCAAGAACATGGATGGAGCTAGAGAGTATAATGCTAAGTGAAATAAGTCATTCAGATAAAGATACCATAATATTAGGAGTTAGTTGGATAGTCAGGCCAGGGTCCCCAATAAGACAAAATAGAATCAGGATGATTAAAATAAAACAGCTCTAACACCTTGCTTTGCAACTTAGACAGGACTGCATTAGCATTCTGTTTTGTAGTCTTTGCAGAACTGACTCTAAAATAAAACAATTAACCACAAAGCATTTTTCCGCCATCATGAGCAGGGGCCAGTTAGGACATAAGCCTTCAGACGTCAGCTAAAAAGACCATCATCATGTAGACATTAACCAAAGCCCTGATTGGCATGACTCAGCACACCCTTGTTGCTTAAGATCGTTCCACAAAGAACTCATAAAAACCCCTAAACTTAGAAACTCCAAGGGCAACCCTCTGGACTCCCTTTCCTTTTTGGGAGCTTTGTACTACCACTCAGTAAACTGCTTTGTGGCCCAGCACTCTTCTTCTGGTCTACCTCTTCGTTCTTTGAAGCGGCATGACCAAGAACCGTAAGCACTAAAGGCAGAGAAATTCTGCAACAATATGACTTCACTCACTTGTGGAACTTAAGAAATAAAACAAATGAGCAAAGGAAAGCAGAAAGAGATAAATCAAGAAACGGACTCTTAACTCTAGAGAACAAACTGATGTTTACCAGAGGGACGAGGGTAGGGGATGGTGGGTGAAATAGGTGATGGGGATTAAGGAGTGTACTTGTGATAAGCACCAAGGAGATGTACAAAACTATTGAATCACTATATCCATACACCTAAAACTAATATAAAACCGTATGTTAACTATATTGGAATTAAATACATAAATTTAAAAGACAATTATTTTAAAATATTGTTTAGCGGATCTTCCATTAAGTCTTTTTCAGGGAGGTTTCTGTTCACTTTTTTTCCCCTTTGAATAAGCTATATGCTTGCTTGTTTGCTTATTTGTTTTTAGGCATGCTTTGTGATTTCTTTTTTTTTTAATCTGGATATTTATATCTAATGATATAATTTTAGAAACTCAGGTCTCCCCTTCTCTACAAGGGTTTGCTATTTAGTTTGTTTGACTGTTGTAGGCTATCTGTGTCCCAAGAATTGGCCTAAGGTATAAATCTAAGGACTTCTACATCTTCTCAGATCTTTTCTGAGTCTACACCTTCTGGGCATGCATGATGACTTTATAATTCCCCTCTGATCATATTGCTTTGAATGTCACAGTCCTCAATGTCTGTATCTCAAAATGAGAAAAAGAAAACAACAAGGGGGACAAAATAAAAGTTCTAGCCCTTTACATCCCCTGCTGTCACTTCAGCCAGAGGCTTAGGGGCTTGCAACAATGGGAAGAGGAGCAGTAACAATGGCCATTGCCTCTTTAACTGCACTTTCATGATCAGAATAAGCAATCAGAAATCAGAGCACAGATCACTGATATTTGGAAGATAGAATCCTTATTGCCCACCCTGGCTCCTGTAAGCCATGACAAGCTGCTCCAGGAAACACAGGCAAAGCTGCGGCCATAGGACTGAAGGGTGGAAAGTAGGTAGCTGCTACTGTGCTAGGAGTTGAAATTGACCAATATGAGGTGCAATTCATCATAAGCCTTCTGCTGGAAGTAGCAGACCTTTCAGTGGACTCCAGAGTTCTAAATCAGTTACATCAGACAGATTCTGCTGGTGCCATTGTAGAGAGAGGGATTTCTGGTGCTTCTTGCTTGGTCATATTCCCAAAATCCTCTCTCCAGCCCTTTATTTACTTATCTTTGTAAGTCTGTGAAATTTAACAAATGTTTCCAGTTAATATCAGCAGAGCAATTTGACCACTAATGACAAAAGGAGGCTTTTGCTTTTTTTCTCTCCGTCTGGGAAGCTGCAGACAGCTTTGAAGGAAGTCCTTCCTCATATTCTTTCCTCATTTCTTTGTCTCCCTTCTCCTTTCTTCTTCCTACTCCAAGCTATGGCCATTCATTCCAGGATGGAATCAGGTTTAGTGAGGCTGAAGAAAAAAGATAAAGATCATTTTAAACTCATTATGTGCATACTGATATTTCGCATTTGAGTTTTATTCATTTTTCATTGAGAAGCCACTTACCATGAGGGCTGAAGGTGAGTACTGATCTTGGACAGCATTTGCCGGTAGTCTGTGTTTTCATGGACAAGTTATACTAATTCTCCATGCTTCGGTTTCATCATGCATAAAATTGAGGTAATAATGGTATGGAAGTCATATGATTGTCACAAAGAAAAATTAAGTTGAAGTATGCAAAACACACCTGTCACAAATAACCAATACACTGGAACGATTCCTCTGGATAATTTCTAAGTAAAGTGGTAGTTCATAATGTTGGCTGGTCATTATATTTATGCATAGAACTTTATAGATAGACAAGTGCTTAGTCCTACCACTGATATTTTAATAAATACATCTTGGAGTTCTATTTTTCCCCTTAATTTTGATTCAAAATTGATATTGGTTAATTTGGAAAGATTAGAGAATACACAGTATTATAATTAAGAGTGAAAGCTGTTTTTAATTTAATTTTTTACTGGAAAAACATGTAATTTTGTAAAAACAATTGTAAATTTGCATCATTTTTGATAGCTGCAGAATATCTCATGCCAAAGTCATCTTGACTTTGGTTGAAATTCTCAGAATTTCTAAGGAGAGAGATATCCATTAGAAAATAGACATAGGGATGCTTCATAGGTCTTCCTGGAAACAGGTGTTAGGAAGAGAAGGATGTAGTTCTTCAACATACCTCTTGTAGAGATGGGTAATAATTTATTAATCATTATCATAATAATGGTCAACATACATTGTTCAGTACTTTAAAAAATTTTTTATAATGTTATGTTAGTCACCATACAGTACATCATTAATTTTTGATGTAGTGTTCCATGATTCATTGTTTGCATATAACACTCAGTGCTCCATGCAATATGTGCTCTCCTTAATACCTATCACTGTGCTGACCGATCCCCCCCACCCCCTACCATCTAAAACCCTCAGTTTGTTTCCTGGAGTCCATAGTGTCTCATGGTTCATCTCCTCCTCTGCTCCCCCGCACTTCATTTTTCCCTTCCTTCTCCTAATGTCCTCCATGCTACTCTTTATGTTCCACAAATAAGTGAAACCATATGATAATTGTCTTTTCCTGCTTGACTTATTTCATTTAGCATAATCTCCTCCAGTTCCATCTACGTTGATGTAAATGTTGGATAGTCATCCTTTCTGATGGCTGAGTAATATTCCATTGTAATATGGACCTCATCTTCTTTATCTGTTCATCTGTTGAAGGGCATCTCAGCTCCTTCCAGAGTTTAGCTATTGTGGACATTGCTGCTAAGAACCTTGGGGTGCATGTGGCCCTAATTCTCACTACATCTGTATCTTTGGGGCAGATACTTTTCATCAGAGTTTGGCTAAGTGTTTTTACATATAGGAGCTATATTTATGATCACAACAAACCTACAAGTTATAATTATTATTGCTATCAAACATATAAGGAAACTGGTATAACTTTTCTACTTTGACACAATCAGTATATGTCAAAACTGAGATTCAAACTGAGATCTGTTAGAATCAAGGGCCTGAAAAATACCTTAAATTAGTACCTTACTATTTTTGAATATTTAATTTTTAAAAACTTTTCCACATATACGTTTTTAAATTTAAAGTAATTAACATATAGCATAGCATTAGTTTCAGAGGTAGAGTTCAGTGATTCATCATGCATATAATACCCAGTGTTCGTTACATCGAGTGCCTTCCTTAATGCCTGTCACCCAGTTACTCCATCCCCCTACCCACCTCCCCTTCAGCAACCCTCAGTTTGTCCCCTAGAATTAGAGTCTCTTATAGTTTGTCTCCCTCTCTGATTTCATCTGATTTTATTCTTCCTCTTCTTCCCCTATGTTCATTTGTCCTGTTTTTTAACTTCCACATATGAGTAATATCATATGATAATTGTCTTTCTCTGACTGACTTATCTCACTTAGCATAATACCCCCTAGTTCTATCCACATCATTGCAAATGGCAAGACTTCATTTTTTGATGACTCTTTCCAAATTTTGGCTATTGTGGACATTGCTGCTATAAACATTGGGGTGCTGGTGTCCCTTTGAATCACTATGTTTATATCTTTTGGGTAAATACCCAGTAGTGCAATGGCTGGGTCAAAGGGTGGCTCTATTTCTAACTTTTGAGGAACCTCCAAACTGTTTTCCAGAGTGGCTGTACCCATTTGCATTCCCACCAGTAGTGTAAGAGGGTTCCCCTTTCTCTGCATCCTTGCCTGGAATATTTTAATAAATATTTTATAAGTAATTCATTTTCTTCTAAACCTATGCCTCTCAAGTAATCTTTTGAATATGATTTAGCTTCCCACAGACCAAGTCTACAGGGAAAGAATGTGCTAATCAGCATACATGCGTTTGCTCTACTTAATGGTTATATTTCTCCACAAATGGTCGTCAGGTTGAAACATTGACTAAACATGCTTACCTACAGTTGGTTTACATGCTAAGACTATGTTTCTTCTAAGCCCAAGTGTCCCTTGTTGATGCTTTTCACTAGATAGAACTATATAACAGCCTTCTTTTTGTACACCTCTACCTCGATGTCTTAAAGAACGCTCAGTTTTCAGAACAAGGTCATTGCCTTCTCCTGCCCCCCAACAGTGTCTTTACCTCCCTCTTAGTCTCTTTAGGGTAATGACACTAATTCTCTAAGGCATCTAACCTTGAAACTTGGATCTCAGCCAAGGTCTTCTGTCCCTCCCTCACTATCTGAATCAGTATCTACATCCTTTCTCATCATTATCATAAAAACCAGGATTTATCATAGTTTAACGGTTTTATTTTTTAAAAAATATTTTATTTATTTATTTGACAGAGAGAGAGAGAGATCAGAAATAGGCAGAGAGGCAGGCGGCGGGGGAGGGAGCAGGCTCCTCACCGAGCAGGAGCCCAATGTGGGGCTCGATCCCAGGACCCTGAGATCATGACCTGAGCCAAAGGCAGAGGTTTTAACCCACTGAACCACCCAGGCACCCTAGCTTAATGGTTTTAAATGTCATTTATGCAGTGAGGCTACCAGAGTTGAAGTTCTGGATCTACCACATTTTAGCCTTGTTATTTGAGCAAGCTACTGAACTTTTTGGTGATTTGTTTTCTGTGAGATTGGGAGACTATATTAATGGAACCCACTTCACAAGGTTATTGTAAGGTGAGTGAATCAATATACAAGAAGATTTGCCATGCCTGGAAGTTAGCATGTGCTCTCTTATCTTCTGGTTCCAATAAAAGATGAAGCCCCCTGATTGATCTCTCTTTTTCTAACTTCACTCATCTCCCTTCCATACTTTCCATTATCATCAGAGGTCTAGAACCCTTCAGTGATACCTTATTGCCAACCAAATAAATTCTAAATTCATTTATGTAACAGTTTATAACTCCTCAGATTTTGGATCTATGATTCCCACTAACCCCCAACTCTCTTTTTTTAAAAATACTCCATCAAATCTGGACAATTAGTCCTTGAATTATGCTTTATTGAGATTTTTAAACATGTTTATTTCTGTAGGTTAGAAGTCAAGAAGTAAAACAAAACAAAACAAAAATAAAATGACACCCTAGGCTACATACAGGGTGTCCAGATAATTGGTAAAACATTATTCTGGGTGTTTCTATGAGAGTATTTTTGGGTGAGATGAGAATTTAAATCAGTGGACTTGAATGAAGCAGTCTGCCTTTTGTAATGTGTGTGGGCTTCATACAAATAGTTGGAGGCTTGAATAGAACAAAACACTGACCTCCCAGAGCAAGAAAGAGTTCTCCAACAGGTGGCCTTCAGAACTTAACAGGACTATTGGCTTTCTCGTCTCCTGAGTCTCCAGCCCCCTGGCCCATACTGCATATTTTGGACTTGCTAGTCTCCATAATACCTGAGCAGTTCCTTATCATAAGTCATACACAGGACCTATACACAAACTCACACACACACACACACACACATGCACACACACACACATGCGCCATTGATTCTATTTCTTTGGAGAATCCCAACGTACACTTAATAAATGTTTTTTGTATCTAAGGGATTAGTTCTCAAATCTGTGATTAATTTACCATCTCTTGTGAAACTAGTTGTAGTCTAATATCCCAAAACCTTTAAGACCAAGGTCTGTGGTTCTTGCTTTCCTCTCAATAGTGATACAACAATGATCTTCAGATATTGGAAGATCTGGATTTTAATCTCACACTATCAAGTGTGAGACTTTTGCAGCCTTTGTGATCTCTCTCTAACACCTTTCTCAGAGGATTGTTGTCAGGTTTAAGTGAGTTAACATATATGAAAGGACTTTGTGAACCATATTAGTCCTCCGTTGCTTTGCTAGAATATTGTAATATTTGCTTTCTTCTCTCCCTTTCTTATTCTTGAACTGCTGCCAATCCTTAGAAGAATGTGAAGGGCTGCCAATTCCTGGGAAGAGTGAAATCTTTTAAGACCAATTTCAATAATATCTTCATGGTCAGATCATAGTATTTGTTTGCTTGATCTTGCTTCTTGCTTTCACCCTGAGTAGTCTATTTCTGGCACTGTTTTAGGTAATAAGGAAAGGTTAAATCCCGTTTTCTGGCCTAACTTTATGTTCCAGGGCAAGTGTATTCAGTTTCTGGGACTATAGTCTTTGAAGAGATTACCAAGGAAGAGAAAAATCCCATTTATAAAAGATCAACTTTGAAGATCAAAAGGAACACAACTGAAGTGAATGAAGGGCAGGAAATAGGATTGAGATCTAGGAATTAAAAGATGTTGTCATTATCTACTAATTACCTTATTTTTCCCTGACCATAATTCAGGCCACAATGTCACCTGTATTTGTATGACTTCTCTTGTAGGGAAATAAACCTTCTGTGTTGTCTTCTGTCTTCCATCAGTGAGGCTAGCCTTTGAAACACCGCTTTGCAAACATGCACCCACTTCAGCTTGAGGAGTTAGTGTAGATTGCATGAGACAACAGTATCACTGCAAGTTTCTTCAGAGGAAAGATGTTTTAGAATCCCTCTGAGTGACACCGGTGAGGACAGAGAAGGGAAAAAAACATGCTGCAGAAGCACTGTCTGGGTTGCTTTAGATAGACAGCCCTATCTAAAGAATTGCAGAAGAGAAGAACAAGCACTTCCTTTTGCAACAGTCCATCTTCAAAACCTGACTAAAAAGCACAACCTCTAGCTCTTAGTAGAGTAAGAAGGAGGAAGGCATATTTGTGAAGCTTTATGAAGGGATTTATGATTTCTTGTCTCCCCAGTCTTTTATCTGAGCAAATGACATCATAGCCACTCAGTAGCTCAAGCCAAACACCTTAGAGAAATTCTCGGTTCTTCTTTCTCAGTGATCACCACAATCGATCCTCCCCCCATTCACACTGGCAAGACTGAGAAAGTCTGATTTGTCCTAGTGAGAAACATTGAACCATCCTTTGTGGCCCTCAGGTTGAAGGAGGATACAGCCCAGAAAGGACTAACCCAGTGTAATGGCACTTGTTTCAGCCTCCATGGTGAAAAGACACTTCTTATTTTTTTTAAATATATCTTCATCAATCGTATTGTGTTTTTGTGAAATCTTGTTTGATATTAGTAATAACCAATATTGTTGAACACTTATGGATTCCAGGGTGGAATCATTGTTGGAGACATCTCAATTCCCTTGACTTCAAGGCAGTCTTGGCATTTGAGTTTGAAAAATAGCCATGATGATGAGAATTGGCCTCTTTATCTCTCTATTGAAACACAGTAATCTTAATTTTGTCACTTGTACTTTGCAGTGATGAATCATGTGTTTGGACCTTGACACAAAACTCCTAAAGCTCATTCAAGGATAGCATTAAATTTCATGTATAAAAATCTGTTTGATTTCTTTCAATTATGTCATTGCCATGTACTTTGTAATGGCTGACACCCATTTGTCCCCTCTCCACAAAAACATAAAAATTCATTTCAAGCAATGAAATTCAATTTGTCTTGAAAGTAATTCTGTAAAAAATAATAATCTGTGCAGCATTCTAATCTCCTTCTACAATGTTATGTGGAGCTTGGGCAGCATTATCTGCATTGTCCTAGCATTATAAGAGGATAAATGGAAAATTAATGCTTCTGGTAAGGCAACTATTAATGATAATGCAAAGTAATTAAAAGCCCAAAGTTGAACCTGAAGGAAATTTGCTCCAATCCAGAGCAATCAAAGTGATTTTTAACTCGCTGTGATAGATGGTATTAATAGTTCACAATTATCCATTCCTTTGTTGCCCTTGCTCTGAGGTTTCAGTCCTGGTTGCTCTATTTGCCCGATTATAATGAAACTGGGCATGGGGATACCAGTGAATTGTCTAATATTTTGCCCCTTGTTCCTCTATGTGGCAGCAATCTTATCTTCTTGGGATGATGAGGATCCTTTACCGTGCTAGTATGGGAATTCTTTTCCTTGCCTGCTATGTACAGGCATAAGGACCACAGTGTGACAAGAGGCTTTCAGTTGGGTGTGATATTTCTGATGCCCTCTATAAAACTCTTCCCCATATGGAACAAACTCTACGCTCATAGAGCCAAGATTTGTGAGGAAAGGAAACAAATTTTTCCAACTAGGTCACTAGTTGGAATTCCCATTCATCCATGGGAATGCAAGCAGGTGAGAACACTCCTTTTGTGCCCAGGTATCACACGTATTGGAGAGCACAACAGAGTATACCATTGATTTAAGGCACGTGTGTCATCCTTTCAGAGATCATTTCTAAGTTAGACCACTAACTCCATTTTTAAGAAGCTATCCCATCATTCCGTCAGGTTAGCAGTTTCTGAGAGAGGACCAAAGGATCTTGTGTCTACAGCTGCATTCCATTTAAAGGGGGCTCGTTGGTCCCTACAAAAAGTCACATTGTAAGCATATGAGTCAGTCTGTGATGCTCCACATAGTCATGCTGAGTTGATGTGAAAAATTACTGTTTTTAGCCAGGACAGCTAATACTACCTGTGGTGAACAAAGTTCTCCCATTAACACGTGGTTAAATTTGAGTGACAACGAGTGATAATCTGTCTCTCATCCCTTGATCCTTTCCAGTCACAAAAGAATGCCTGTCTTCTAAGGACAGCATGCAGGGCACTTCCAGGTGAAACGGTGTTTGAATGTGAATGCTAATACGGACAGCTAATTTGCTCTGCTCTCTGGTAGAGGTGGGAGAAGTATTTGTTGCCATTTCTCCTGTTAGCCACTGGGTTTACCAGTTAGCAGGGTCAGTGGGGAACATGGGAAATTATAGGCTCTGTGTTCCCCCAATACTTTTGGGCTGCAGTGACTGAGCAGCCTTGCCACAGAGCATAGATCCTTTACGGAGTACTTTGTTTGATGAAAAATTAATCACTAGATTTTCATTTCTCTAAAAAGCTGCTGCTGATGGTGGAACCTGCTCAAAATATTTGACACTTAACCATCTATTCAGAAGGCCACAGTGATATCAGTGACTGCAGATCTGCCCCTTCATGACAAATTAACAGTTGTAAGTGCAGATGGTGTGCAACATGGTTTTTTATTTAGATCAACTGAGTATGTTTCCAAATTTATTTTCCTTGTTTTTGATTTTGTTTTGTTGAAATAAGTATAGCTGTGAATATGTTTGTTCTCTTAGAAGAAAAAGATTTTTTACAATTAAACGATATTATCTGATCTTTCAAGTAAAACAAAGATCAAAGATCATCTCAACAATTGCTCAGTTGTTTATTCAGTAAATCAGAGTAAAGCTTTGGGAATTTCATTCTGTCAAAGATGATATATCTGACTTTATTATAAGTAAATACAATTAAAAGAAAAATTGTGGTGATAATATGAATACATTTTTGTTGGAACCCAGTATCCTATATATACGGTGTTCTTGGTGAATTAAGATATTTGTGGCTCAACAATAAATATGGAAATGTCATTGGGTACATATAATCATAATTGCATCCAAGAAAGCTTAAATATTCTACTGCAATGAATTTACTGTTGTGTCCTTTCAAAGTTTCAAATCCTGTTGAAATTCTAACCCCAATGTGATGGTATTAGGAGATGTGGCCTTAGGGAGCTAAGTAGGTCATGAAGGTGGAGCTTCATGAATAATGTAGTCCCCTTGTAAAAGGGACCCTGAGAACTCCCTTGTCTTCTTTCTACCATGTGAAGACACAGCAAGAAGATGGCAATTTGTAACGCAGAAGAGGGTCTTCACCAGAACCAGCCATGCTGGCATACTGATCTCAGACTTCCAGCCTCCAGGACTGTGAGAAATACATTTCTATTATTTATAAGGTGCCCAGTTTATGGTGTTTCGTTGTCACAATATGAACTAGATAGAATGTTTACCAATCAAAACAGAAGCTCTAGGTGTTAAAATTTACCAAAAAGATTACATTTAGATTAGACTACAACTTTGATTTTGGGACAAAGATGATAATGCCTAGAGAAAAGACTTTAGAATTAAAGTGCAAAGAGTCTTGCTCTTTGCTGCTCATCAACAACTGAATTTTAGAAACATTTGAGCTTTTTAAAAACCTTATTTATTTATCTATTTATCTATCTATTTATTTATATATAGAGAGAGTGAGTGCACACATGTGTTCCCCTGGGATAGAGTGTGGCAGAGGGGGAGAGAGGCAGAATATTAAGCAGACTCACACTAAGTGTAGAGTCTGACACAAGGCTCAATCTCATGACTCTGAAATCATGACTAGAGCTGAAATCAAGAGCAAGACGCTTAACTGACTGAGCCACCAAGGCACCCTGAAATATTTGAGGGTTTTTTTTTAATATTTTATTTATTTATTTGACAGAGAGAAAGAGATCACAAGTAGGCAGAGAGACAGGCAGAGAGAGAGGGGGGAAGCAGGCTCCTTTGCTGAGCAGAGAGCCCAATGCAGGGCTCAATCCCAGAACCCTGAGATCATGACCTGAGCCAAAGGCAGAGGCTTTATCCCACTTAACCACCCAGGTGCCCCTTGAAATACTTGAGTTTTTGAAGAACAAATCCAAATCAGCCCAACTGTCTTAAGTAAATTTGCTTATCCTACAGTCAATTTTCTTTCTTCTTACAGTGTAACTCATTATGGCAAGTAAGACTCTAATATTTATTTTGTTGTTGTCTTGCAAAATATGTTCCCAAAGGTCAGCCAACTACCTTCCTTTGTGCTTCTTCAGGGATACTTGGGATTAGCTCTGATTTTCACCTTTCCAGGGATTTTGGTACACATATCTATAAAAATGCAAGTATTACAGGTATCTGAATAACTTCATAAGGCTGTGCTACAAAATGACAAGATTGGCATTGGTAGGTAAATGATTCACTGAAGCCCAGTGTGCATAGTCAGGCTAATTAGGTGTGGGTGTTTGTGTGAACACTTGTCTGAGTTTCTGAGTGATAACCATGAGAAAATGCAGAAGTCACCACAGATAGGCAAAAGCAGCAGAGGGATGCTCATGTTAAGATCCAAGGCTAGACCATCCATTCCATGGGAAGGCACTCTTACTGCTGTGGCTGCCCAGAGTATAGAGATAAATCATGAAATAAGGCAATATTAGCAACAAATGTGGCCCTTTGCAAGTAAAGTATGAGTCAAAAGGGGTTAAAATTATGAATTTTTTAATTGTGTTTTGTTAGTCACCATAAAATACATCATTAGGTTTTGATTCAGTGTTCCAAGACTCATTGTTTATGTACAATACCTAGTGCTCCATGCAATATGTGCCCCCCTTAATACCCACCACCAGGTACACCCATCCCCCCACCCCCTCCCCTCTAAATCTCTCATTTTGTTTCTCAGAGTCCACAGTCTCTCATGTTCATCTCCCCCTCCGATTTCCTCAATTCATTTTTCCTTTCTTTCTCCTAATGTACGTCATGTTATTCCTTATGTTCCACAAGTAAGTGAAACCATGTGATAATTGACTTTCTTTGCTTGAGTTATTTCACTCAGCATAATCTCCTCCAGTCCCATCCATGTTGATGCAAAAGTTGGGTATTCATCCTTTCTGATGGTGGAGTAATATTCCATTGTATATACGACCACATCTTCTTTATCCATTCATCTGTTGAAGGGCATCTTGGCTCTTTCCACAGTTTGGCTATTGTGGACATTGCTTCTAGAACATTGGGGGTACATATGGCCCTTCTTTTCGCTGCATCTGTATCTTTGGGGTAAACACCCAGCAATGCAATTGCCAGGTCATAGGGTAGCTCTATTTTTAATTTCTTCAGGAAACTCCACACTGTTGTCCAAAGTGGCTGCACCAACTTGCATTCCCACCAACAGTGTAAGAGGGTTCTCCTTTCTCCACATCCTCTCCAACATTTGTTGTTTACTGTCTTGTTGATTTTGGCCATTCTCTCTGGTGTAAGGTGGTATCTCAATGTGGTTTTGATTTGAATTTCCCTGATGGCTAATGATGATGAACATTTTTCATGTGTCTGCTAGTCATTTGTATGTTTTCATTGGGAGAGGGTCTGTTCATGTCTTCTGCCCATTTTTTATATCATTATCTGTTTTTATTTTTATTTTTTAAGAGAGAGAGAGAGAAAGCTTGTGCACCAGTGCATTGTGGAAGGGTAGGGCAGAAGGAGAGAGAGATAGAGAGAGAGAATCTTAAGCAGGCTTCCATACACTGATGGTAGGATTGTAAATTAGTATGGAATTCCAGGAGGGTCATTTTAAGTTGTTATAAATCTTAATTCCCTCAGTAAATTGCGTTATGGGGTTACTTGTTTGTACATCTCCTAAACATTTTATGTGGGACATTCCTTTAAAATGTAGAATAGCCAAATTTTAGATGTTTGGCTGATGCTTTACTGAAGTATTTTTAAACATTTGTTCATTCGTTTTTCTCCTGGGTGGGTACTTAATCTTGTCCTATTTCAGCAGTGCAGGTGGTTGGGGACTTGGGGTCCTTACTTAGCTGGTCATATGTGCTTAATGAGCAAACTGGAAGCGACCTTCTGGTGAATCCTGCTCTCAGGCCAGTTGTTCTTCATCTCACATCGTCATCATGTCCTCCCCTCACTTCTGAGTCATTCAGGCACTTATTTCTAATCTGTCTCCTCGATTCCCACCAAAGCTTACTTCCCTGCTCTTGGCTTGCTGGTCTCTCAGGCACACAGTTCTCAATGCTGCAGAGAGCATGGACAAGTTGAATTCAAAGCATCTCACAGGGAGAAACTATCCCAAGCTGATTACTTCTCCATGTTGGCACAAATACCAGCTGAGAAGAATGGTATTCAGGGAGGATTGCTTGAGATACACCAGCCTGTCCTCTGTTTCAGATATCCTTAAATATATACCTGGATCACATAGAATAACCCAAGACTGGAAGGATATTTCTTAAATTGAATTTTATTTTGCTGTAATATGTGTTTAGCTTACTTTGATATAAGATGGAATCCTCTGAAATCTTAGCAGGGTTCAATAGTAAGGATGTTGTACAGGTCAGGGCAGTCATCATATCACAGTTTTCCTTCCTTCCTTCCTTCCTTCCTTCCTTCCTTCCTTCCTTCCTTCCTTCCTTCCTTCCTTCCTCTCTTTCTCTCTTTCTCTCTTCCTTCCTCCCTTCCCTTCCCTTCCCTTCCCTTCCCTTCCCTTCCCTTCCCTTCCCTTCCCTTCCCTTCCCTTCCCTTCCCTTCCCTTCCCTTCCCTTCCTTTCCTTTCCTTTCCTTTCCTTTCCTTTCCTTTCCTTTCCTTTCCTTTCCTTTCCTTTCCTTTCCTTTCCTTTCCTTTCCTTTCCTTCTTTTCCTTTCCTTTCCCCCTAGGAGATATTCTTATAGGATTTAAGTATCAAGGTAAGTTACAATTCTCCTAAGCTCTTGGATTATCTTTATTTCATAGATATTTTGAATCTTGTAACAGGTAAGTTTTTTATTTTTGTGTTGCTTGCTAGAAAGCTTAGAGCTAAATTTGTGATTTATCCGCAATGGATTTTGCTTATCGAGCAAATTGCTCCCTGAGAATGAAGCTCCACCTTTTCCCATTCAACTAAGTTTGCTCATTACAAAGCCTGTCATTTTATGGATATTTACAATAATCTGATCCTTAACCCCATTGCCTACTCAGAGGCCATGAAGGAAGCAAGGAGGGAGCTGAAAATTTTAGTCACTTATGCAAAGATAAGCATATTTGTCTCTCTTCTCAAATCTCTCCTTTTTTGATCTCTCTTTTGGCTCAACTCAATATTTGTCTCTCTT
>JAQQSY010001402.1:0-14412 GCA_028646535.1 Procyon lotor | reverse complement strand
TTATTTATCTGACAGAGAGAGAGATCACAAGTAGACAGAGAGGCAGACAGAGAGAGAGGGGGAAGCAGGCTCCCTGCTGAGCAGAAAGCCCGATGCACGGCTCGATCCCAGGACCCTGAGATCATGACCCGAGCTGAAGGCAGAGGCTTTAACCCACTGAGCCACTCAGATGCCCCGCATATTCTCTTTTTTTCACTCACACTTTCTTTCATTTATTGTTCAGCACATATTGACTGAGGCCTAATATGAGTCAGGTAATGCTCAAGATACTCAGGTATAGCAAAAAATAAAAAAAGAAAGAAAAGAGAAAAAAGGCAGTCATTCCTCTGACTTCTTAGAGCCTACGTTCTAGTTGGGGAGACCAATAAAAGAACAAGTAGGTAAGATGGGAGATAGGGAGATGAACCATGAGAGACTGTGGACTCTGAGCAACAAACTGAGGGTTTTGGAGGGGGAATGGGGGGTTGGGTGAGCCTGGTGGTGGGTATTGAGGAGGGCACGTACTGCATGGAGCACTGGGTGGGATGCATGAACAGTTAATCTTGTAACACTAAAAAAACATATTTGGGAGGGAAAAAAAAAGAACAAGTAGGTAACATATTAATGTTGCTCTGGACTGAATACCTGTGTCACCCCCATTCGTATGTTGAAATCCTAATCCCCTATGGGATGGTATTAGGAGATAGAGCTTTTGGTTCGTTGATTGGGTCAGGTGGTGGAGCCCTCAGGAAAGGCATTAGGGTCCTTATCAAAGAGACCCCTCACCTTTCCTCTGTCCTTCGAGGACACAATGAGGAGTCCACAGTCTGCAACTGGGAAGGGCGTTGTCATCAGAACTTGACCATGCCGGCGCCCTGATCCAGGACTTGTAGCCTCTAGAACTGTGAGAAATAAATATCTGTTGTTTGAAGCCACCTAGTCCATGGTACTTTGTTATAGCTGCCCAAACTAAGACAAATATGTTAGTGATGCGTGTCAAGGAGGAAGACAGTTCAGGGTGGGGGAAAGGAAATGACCTTATAAAATAGCTATCGATTTCATTGATATTAAAATGCACTTTTTCAGAAATATTTTTGCAGCTCTAAAATTGGGATGCACCTTATAACTGACAGTATCTGCTCCTGCAGTTGACACTTTCGTTAAGTGGCAGGTAAAATAATGGTGTGTCTTAGAAGGCATAGCTTCTTAGATTTAATGAATATGACAGCCTTCGACGTATACCAGGCACTGTTCTAAGCAATTAAATTGCTTAGAATTCATTGAATCCTCAACAACCTTATTGGGTTGCCACTATTGTTCTTTTAAAGATGCGGAACCTGAAGACCAGAGAGCAAGTAAGTGACATCCGTAAGGTCACACCACTGAGAAGTGGCAAGGTCAGGACTGGAACCCAGGCTGGCTGACTGTGGAGTCTGGGCTCTAAACTCCTGTGAAGTTTAGCCAGAGAGGGTCTTCCAGGAAGGTGATTTTTGACATAAGATGTGAAAGAGGAGAGGGAGAAAGCCATGTGAATACCTGGAGGAAGAGTATCTTAGACAGGGAGACCCTGAGTCTAGAACGTGTTTGCATTTGCAGAGACCCACAAGCAGGCCCATGTTTGGGGAGTGGAACACGTGGGCGAGAACAGGGAGGGGAGGGCAGAAAGGTGAGGGGTGCACATCGTGTGTCAGTTTTGTCTGTTGTGAGGACTCTGATCTTTGCTTTAAACCAGACAGTAGCCACTAGAGAGTTATGACCAGGGGAGTGATTTGTTTGACTCCTCTGTTCTGCCTGCTGCACTGAGAATAGTCTGAAAGAGACAAGTTAGGAGCTCCTTGGAATGATTCAGGAGAGATAAGACAGTGGCTTGGTTGACATTGGTAGTGGCAAAGGTGGTAAGAAGTAGTCAAATGCCAGAGATATTTCAAAGACACAGGTGACATCATTTCTGATGACTGAAATGTGGGAGAATGAGATGGTGATGACGATGATAAATAAAAATAATAGCCAATGTTCATATATGCTCACTAAATACTTCACACATACTAGTGCAATTAATTCCTGTAACAAATCTAGGAGGAAGTAGGTACCATTATTACCCCCATCCCATAGCTGTGAGAAACTGAGGCACTGAAAGTTTAGGTAATTAATTTGTGCAGCGTCACTGCCTAGTTAGTGATGAAAATAGGATTCTAATCGAGGCGGTCCAGATCTAGAGTCTCCTTGTGACCGTTACATTTTATTGCCTCTAGGCTGAGAAAAAGAGCCATGAGTAAACTGATGTTTTTGCCTCGAGTAATGCAGAATCACTGAGGTGGTGATTAGTACTTTTTGAAGAAGAGAGGATAATGGCTAGGATAATGGTTTTGAGTATGTTCAACAAGAGTTGTCTTATGGACATCTCTGTGGAGAGGTGCAGTGACCATGGAATAGACAGGTTTGGGGTTCAGGGCTAACGTCCTACCTGTAGACATAAATTTGAGAGTAATCGCTACACAGATGACACTTAGGGCTCTGAACTGGGCTGGAGGGAGCAAAGGAGTGAGTGTGCACAGAAAGAACGTACAAGAACTAGACTATGTCCTGAAGCACCCAGCACTTGGAGATGGGCTTGATGAGAAGTCTGGTGCCTGAGCATCAGTGGCCACTGGGTAGGAGGAAGAGAGTAAGCTGACATGAAAGCCGAGTGAAAAGTAATGTTGCAAAGAAGAGTGATCAACCATGCCGTATGCCGCTAGCAGATCAAGTAAGATAAAGACCAATATTGAGAAGTTATTCTGCAAAGGAAAGGAAAGAGATGGAATGATGTCTGCTTGGGCACATGTTCTATAAACGTCAGTTAGGTTCAGCTGTTTGGGTGTCGTTCAGTTCTTCCACATCTTTGTTGCTTTTCTGTGTAGTAGTAGTTTGCTAAGCTTCTTGAATATGTAGGTTTCATCCAAATCCACTAAAATGGGGAAACTTGCAGCTGTTATTTCTTCAAATTCTTTTTCTCTGTTCCTTTCAAACTCCAGCGACATGATGTTCTGTGTGTTATGGTGCTATTCATTTTTTCTAAGATTATTAGAGAGAGAGAGAGAGAGAGCAAGCATGAGCGGGGAGAGGTGAGGGGCAGAAGGAGAAGCAGGCTCCCTGCTGAGCAGGGTGCCTGACCTGGGGCTCGATCCCAGAACCCTGGGATCACAACCTGAGCCAAAGGTAGACACTTAACCAACTGAGCCACCCAGGCGTCCCTGTGCTATTCATCTTTTATTCAGTCTTTTCTCTCTGCTGTTCAGATGGGATGATTTATATTGATCTATCTGTAAGTTCACTGACCATTTCCTTTATCTCCATTCTAATATTGAACCAGTATAGTTCGTTTTTCACTTTGGTTTATCTTTCAATTTTAGAATTTTCATTTGGTTCTTTTTATCTTGTTCTTTGCCGAGGCTTTCTACCTTTCTGTTTGTTTCAAGTGTTAACCCTTATGGGACTATATTTATAATAGTTGCTTTAAAGCCTTTGTTAGGTAATTCTAGCATCTTTGTCTTTTAGGTGTTTGCCTCTTTTGATTATCTTTTCCCATGCAAGTTGTCACTTCCCTGGTTCTTCTTATGTCTAGGAATTTTGGGTTGTATTATCAGACTTTGTATCTCCACTAAATCGTATGGTGAATCTTGATATTTTTCCTTCAGTAGGGAATTAATCCAGTTGGATTCAGCCTACAGATTCCTATTCATCTTCTGCGAGTTGTGGCTTTCATATGAGTTCCATGTTTGAAGACTTTACAATGCTCTTTGCACAGTCTGGTGTGGACGCCACCCAGCGGCCAGTCTGTAACCTGGGAGGGCATCTGTCTCATAAATTACTTATCCAAGTCCATGGTATGCTGTTTAGCATGAGATCCATGTGTGTGCAACGTGGAGGTGACCCCAAGAGTACATATAGTTTTATGGTTTTGCTTTTCCAAGCTCTTCCTTCTTTCTGTTTTGGAGCCAAGTGAGGAGAGGGGGGAGGGAGGAAAAGAGTAATGGGAACACCCTCTCCAGACCACAGCTTCCCTGATTCGAGAGAGACATTTTTTTCTTTAGAGTTTTAGTCTCCTTTTGATTCCTGCTGCTGCTTTCACAGGGTCGCGTGAAGGCTGAGACATGAGAGAATGGAGGATTTTTTTAAAATGGGGAAATATCTCCCCAACCTTCCCCGCCCCACCGTCCTGCAAGTGTGAGGAAACCCCTGTCCCATTGCTTGAGTCAGAACTAGAGCGGCTTCTGGAGCTTCTTTCTCTCTCTCTCTTTCTCTCTTTCTTTTCTTTTCTTTTCTTTTTCTTTTTTCTTTTCTTTTCTTTTCTTTTTAAGATTTATTTATTTTTTTGACAGAGAGAGAGACACACCACAAATGGGCAGAGAGGCAGGCGGAGAGAGAGGGGGAAGCAGGCTCTTGCTGAGCGGAGAGCCCGATGTGGGGGTCGATCCCAGGACCCTGAGATCATGACCTGAGCCGAAGGCAGAGGCTTTAACCCACTGAGCCACCCAGGCACCCCTTCTGGAGCTTCTTTTGAGAGCACTAATGATTTTCAGACTGTACTGCATAAAGGCCAAGGGATATCCTTGAAGAAAAAATGATCAAATCATCACTAGTTTGATGATACTTTGATTTCTGGTTGTCTTCTCCAATTCACCTGCTAGTATTTACTTTTCAAGGTTCTCAAATAACTGCTCCATGCATTCTTTCCAGGTTTTATAATTGCATCAGGTTGGAGAGAAAAAGTGGAGTATATTCACTTCATCTTCCCCCAAACCTGATCCTCTGGCTGTTTTATGGGAGGTTTATTGGCACGTGCCATGCGTGAGTTTGGTGTTAGATCCAGTTAAGGGAGGATTTGAACCATAAGAAAGCAATCTGTCGCTGTTTGTAGTGATGGTAAGCAAGGTGGTGAGTTCTTGCTGGTGTTTTTTTCCAGAGGCATTTTAGCAGCTACAGCAGCTCTGTTTTTTAAATGAAAATCTGAAATGCAAGTTGGCCAGATGCTTGTGGTTTCTTTAGCAAATCAATGTAGCTTTCTCGTTTCCCCAGAGAAATCGTCAAATGGCTAATGTGAACTTGCTTTAAGAACACATTATCCCATGAGAGCATCAGGGAAGGTGTTTGGGAGCTGGTCTCGCCCTTAGACATACTTGAACCCACGTCTTGGCTTCATTACTTAGTAACTGTGTGACCTTGGTCAAGCTACTGAATGTCCCTAAGCTCCATTTCTTTATGGGTAAAATGGATAATAACCATAGTGTTTCCATGACACTGTTGTTGTGTGATTCAATGAGGTAATATAGATAATGTTCTTCATATGCTGCTAATAAATGTTAGCAATTATTCTTCCTGTGATTGTTTTGTGACATAAGTAAATGATTATGCCTACTCACTGCCTCAGATTACGTTGAATCTGTTTAACTATATGGCATCTAACTACTCTCCTCCTCCCAATATTTCAGTTCATATTGAGCATCCACTAACGTTCTTTCTTGAGTTTCAAGAGAAATATGCTTTGAACTATATTTCTGCTAATGATAGTCTTTGAGTAAATATTTGAATGTTATAGGGGTTACCGTTAGTGCTTACCAAAGAAGAGCAGAGGCGTGTCTGGGGTGGAGTTAGGGTAAGCCTCTCACCGAGTCTTCTGGATGCTCCTCCCAAGAGCTGCCCTTCCTAAGATGGCATACTAGTGAGCGCCCTGGACAGAAACTTCTTTTCAAGGGCTGCTATTTCTTCTGTTGATTGCAGTTCTTGTTTGTAGCTGTCTTACTCTTCTTTTCTGCACCCTTCATATTTATATTAAAAAATCAGGATGTATTTAATGAAATGAGTAATAGTTTGATCACTTCCTAGGAAGTTTTGTAAACATATTTATCAAAATGCTGCTAGGCTGTAATTATATATTATTCAAAAGTCTTTTTTTTAAGATTTTACTTATTTATTTGACAGAGAGAGAGATCACAAGCAGGCAGAGAGGCAGGCAGAGAGAGAGGGGGAAGCAGGCTCCCTGCTGAGCAGAGAGCCTGATGCGGGGCTCGATCCCAGGACCCTGAGATCATGACCTGAGCCGAAGGCAGAGGCTTTAACCCTCTGAGCCACCCAGACACCCCTCAAAAGTCTTCTTGAATATTTTATTCCTCTACATTCAGAAATCTGTATTTGAAAGCCAAAATATTTTTATTTTGTAAAAATGCAAATGAGGAAGCTCTTGAAGGTAAGAGTTATATATTTTTCTTTATTCCTTTTTATATGCTTTTTGGTCTTTTGCATAAAATGGGCACCAAATAATTGTTTGCTTAGTTAATTGAAATTCAAATGCTTTTGAATAACTTAAATGTGGGTATAACATTTTATACTGAATATTTTACTGGAAATTTTTAATAACTAGCCCCCCAGTGATGTAGAAGATGTTGGTATAGGATGATTTGACCAGTGAAAAGGCAGAAGTACACTAGGTTATACTGTGAGTTAAGGTTATTTATACATGGGTAGAATCCAGTCTACAAGCCCTCCTGTGAGCCCCAAGTTTTAATTAAAACTTAAGTCGCCCTTTTGAAAAACTCTCAAATAACTAAAACAAAATGCAAACAAAATGGCTTCATTTTAACTTCTGTGCTGTCCCTGGAGAGCTTGTCAAATGGAAGAATCACAGAAAAAGTACTGGTGAAGGAAACAAAACCATTTAAATTCGGATGCATTTGGATAGACCATCATCCAAGTGCTGCATTGTGTTCTCCAGCTCGAGGACCCCCCCCCCACCCAAGACATTGTGTTCCTAGGGGATAATGGACCGGTAGCAGTGATAAATAAACATGCTTTAAAAGCCACCCAAGTAGAAGAGCATTGTGGAAAGAAGAGCCTGGGTTATTACAGGAGTGAGAGTTCTGAACAGGAACATGTTTAACCTTTCCCAAGACCTTCACAAAAGATCTGAAGCTGGAGGAACCTGTGTGTGTTGCAGAGACAGGTGGAAAGTTTATAAATCACACAGGGATAAGAGATGGGGCTATTTTCCTTGATAGTGGGAATTTTAATTTCAGAAAGATAGAATGTTATTTCCCACACTAAAGTTATGCAGTAGAGAAAACATTGGTGCAAACCCTTTAATTATAGAGAGAATTAGAGAAAAGAGAGATGACCAGGTATCATTAGCAAAGGTGCCTAAGGAGAAGATAACCGATACTAGCTAAACATACTTCATCTACATCCCCATGTTTTAAAGTGTGTTTCAAAGATTACTAGTTGTAGAAGATATTAGATGAAAACAAACAAAATAGTGGGGGGTCCAGAGCTGTCTTGAATTAAGCCATGTGTAAACCCTTGAAAGAAGCTAGATCCATTTCTAATCTGACAAAATATTAAGTCTGATCTAGAGATCCAGTTTATCATGGTTAGATTTTACTAGTGAGACTTTAGGAAAGACATCAACCTCTTCTCTTGTAAGTTTTCTATTAAAAAATCAGTGAAATTGAAACCAAAGCATCTCCATCAAAAAGCTTTGTAACTTTTCAGTGACTTTATGTGCAAAACATTAGGTTCTTTTAGGAGGCATGTGGGTAACATCCTCCGCCTACCCTTTTTTTCTTTTCTTCCTCTTCACCATCACCACCACCAACTACTCGTTGAGCATCTCAGTCTCTCTGATCATAAAGAAGATAAGGCCCATCCTTTGGGAAGTTGGAGCTCAGACAGTGGAGTGAGGTGGTCATTCCTGGTCCTCCTATGTCTGCCTCATTTCCCCTTGCTCGTTGGTCTTCCTCCCATGGGGGAGGCTGTGTGCGTGCTTACAGCCTGGATGCGTTATCTCCTTTGATCTTCAAGGCAGCCCCAGGAGATGTTATAGAAAAGGAAATGGGGGGTTAGGGTTACCTAATTTATCCAAGTCATTCTGACTAAATCTGTGTTTTTCCCGTCGTGTATTTTATATCCCTCCTTCTCTCTCCCTTCACCTCTTTGGTTTCCTCCTCAGCTGGTCATAATATAAAAACAGGAATGTGCTTTAGGTCATTTGGTGGGTTTATTGCACTGCATGCTTGACCTGCAGATCCCTCTTGTTGATCTCCACCTAACTGAGTGCCTCCAGGGCCCAGGGAAGTTAGGTGGTTCGTGGGGACTCCCCAGCCGTCCGAGGTCAGGGATGGGGAAACCAAGGCAGAGCCGCACTTTGTCGTGTCCGCTGCGGGGGAGCGCGGGCTTCAGCCACAGACTAAATCTGACTCGCCACCTGTTTCTGTATGGCTAATAGCTTAAGAAAGACTTCTCCATTTTTTTAAATAGTGGGAGGGAAAGGAGAAGAAGAACATTTTTTTGTGACAGGTGAAAATTATACGGAATTCAGATTTCAGTGAACATAAATAATGTTTTATTGAAACAGAGCCAAGCTCGTTCATTTCCTCATTGTCTACGGCCGACTTCACACTACAGTGGCTGAACGGAGTAGTTGTGACAGAGACCAAGTGGCCCGCAAAGGCGAAAATGTTTACTCTCTGGGCCTCTATAGGAGAAGGTAGCCGGCCTGTGCTCTTCCGGAAGAGGCGGGAGAACCTCGAGCTTCTTGTGGATGGTTACTGAGCTTCATCGGGGAGAGGGAGGCAGCCAGCCAGGTGAGGTACTTCCCAGTAAGAGCCTCTCGGGCTCCAGGTTTGATGTCCACTCCACTGCGTGCTCTTGGGCAAATTACTTAACCCGTCTGGTCCGTCATTTCTTTATCTGTAAAATGGGGATAATAGTAATTCCCCCTCAAAGGTTACTATAAGGATGATATTTATAGGTAAAACAAGTCAACAGTGCTCTTTGTATATAAATATAATGCACAGAAAAGCTAGTTAATGTTCATCCTCGTGTTATAGACAGTTCTCTCCGGGCTGGGTACAACAGAGCCCTCGCAGCCCCCGGGCTTGGCATCTCAGAATTATGAGACCTCTGGCTTCCTGAGACCCTCTGTCCTCAGCGCAGGGACACACAGACATACGTTTCCCTTCTTTGTCCTGGGCCAGCAGCTCCCTCCCGAGGCCTCTTTACCAGGCCCTGCCCCTGCTCCAGGCTCCACACATGAGCCACGATGTCAGCGCCGCAGCAGTGGCTGGGCCCTCAGGATCTCAGACTCCGGCTGTGTCGTTCTCACAGGGGCCTCCCCATGTCGTGTCACCAAGACAGCATTCCCAGTGGCCATGTGGGGCCACAGCCATGGCTTAGTCCAGTGGGGAGGAGACAAGCCACGCTCTGGGGGGGACTCATGCGTCGTTCATCAGTGTCTCTTTAGTGCAGCATGAACCTCGTGTCAGGCCTTGCCTAGGGGTTCTGCTCATATCATTAATCCTTACAGAATCCCTGCAGCGCTCTCCCGTCTATCTGGGGGGAGTCCTCTCCTGAATCCAGGGTAAAATATGTCCCTGTCCCTCACTGGGGGCCACTGTTCTGGAGAGATTTGGTTTCTCAAGAAAGGTGGAAGCGGTATCCTGAGTCTGACAATTGTAGGTCCTTTCTTCTCCTCCCCTCGGCCGCCTTATTCCCCCACCCCCAAAATAGGCTGGCTGTCCAGGGACCCATGCAGGCAAGTCTGAGGTTATAAGTAGGCAAATCGAGGAAAATCCAAAGCCTGTTACTGGCATGGCATTGTTTGGGTTAACAGCATATCTGTGCCATGCCTGTTCTTCCCCGGAGTGCATCTGAGGAAACAGAGGTGCGGAGAGGTGAACCGAGGTCCAGCCGTCACATGCAGTCCCTAGCTGGGCTTCTCAGCCCAGCTCTGACTCTGAAACTAAGGACAAAGATGGGAAGTTAAGGGATAATAAGTAATAAAATGACTGGACATTTGCTGTTGGATCCCAGTGGCTTAGAACAGTACCTGGCCTGTGGTGAGCTCCCAGAAAACACTGGTAAAGTCAGTGAGTACTGTTTGGCCAAGGGGCAGAGGCATCAGGAGCTTCCTTTCTGGACAGGGAACAAGGAGAGAGCACAACTCTACAGGGAACGGCGTGCTTTATATCTTCAAGGAGTACATCCAAACCCCAGATTAAATTAGCTTATTTCAGCAGCTTCGGTTAGTTCCTCATCCACAACATGACTGTTGGCCTTGGGTGACAAAGGTGTCCGCTCCCCTGTATACATCACCACTCCAGGAAAAGATTCCATGAGCACCTGCTGTGAAGAAATGAAATATGAAGGCCATGAGGACAACACGGTAGATGCTCTTGCAGAATCTTGTGGCTCTGTGGGAAAAGGGATCTCTAGCTAGGCCAGAAAACCTCTGGAAACCAATGCACTGAACGTGGGTCTGGGCACCAAATTGTGTGCTCCCCAAATTCGTATGTTGAAGCCCTACTCCCCCACTGTGACTTGAAGATGAAACTTTTATGGAGGTGATTGAGGGGGAAATGTGGTCGTAAAAGTGGAGCCTGGATCAGGTAGGATTAGCCTCCGCGTCGGATGAGGTGTCCGAGAGCTCACTCTTCTCTCTGCCCTGTGAGGACACAGGGAGAAGGGAGTGAGCCAGGCAGGAGGAGTCTCACCAGAAACCCAGTCTGCCGGCACTTGGATCTGGGACTTCCCAGCCTCCAGGACTGCAAGAAACATTTCTGTTGTTGGAGCCCACAGTGCATGGTTTTTGTGAGGTAGCCTGCGCTGACGAATGCACACGGCTTCCAGCGTTCATTTGTTGACATAACTAGGATCTGGCCACTAAGGCCTTTACCTCTTCAACAGCACAAGCAGAATTCTCCAGATGGTGCCGCTAGTCATTGATACATTTATCCAAATAAGTAGCGTGTATGATGGCCCCTATTTTCATCACAGGGAGCACTGCATTTAATCCCTTTCTGTTTATAGAAGGTAACACCATGAAGGCTTCGCTTGCTCATCACAGTTGTGCTGCGTTATTGTGAGATGTGAGGAAAGCCACGCTCCCAGAAGCTGAGAGGTTGAAAGACCGCACAGCTTGTAAGTAGCAAAGTCAAGGGCTGGCCTTGGCCTCTGACTCTTAGACGGGGCTGTGCAGGCTCAGAGGATCCGTGTGCATCCTCTGGCCTGTAATGGCCGCGTCTACCAAGTGGCAAAAAGGATCTTAAAATAAAGGGCTGTAACTCCAGGAGAAAGCAGGAGAATTTAGAACTAAAGTTTTTTCTTTGTCCTTAATTTACCTGACAGCATTTTCTCAAGTAATGGATGTCTCAGAAGTGTGTGGGATGCAACATGCCACATTTGCAGCAATTACTATGCAGACTAAGGAGAATTGGGGGAGGCCTGAGCAGCATCCCGACTTCTCGGCTCTCGAGGCTGCCTGCTCTTGGTCACCCAATGCATGCCACTTGAGAAGCACTTGATTTTCCACTGGGGAGGATGAAAGGAATTACGTTTTGGGGGGCAGGTTTTCCAGCACAGAAGAAAAATCATTTGGCTATAGTGTCTGTAGGCTTGGATTTGATTCCTTGGAAAACACAAAGGCTTGTGAAAACCAAAACAGCAGTTACAGGTTGGTGCGGGTCTCGTGTGAGACGTGTGCTGAGGTTCCTTCTGGTGGTCAGGCCGTGTGCGTACGTCCCCGTTGCACAATTATTACATCACTACTTTCCTCAGTTGCCTCTGTTTCAAAAAGAACGGCACAAGCAACACAAGAAGACTAATACCTAAGAGGACAGGCCCGCACCTGCGAGCATGTCGGCAGCCTGGAAGGAGGAATAAAATTCCCAGTTACGACCTGCCTCCTCTTTATCAGACTGCACTGGGTTCTTCAGGTGGGTTTGTTGTACTTTTGTCTCCACGAGCAACCTTTTTCCAATGAACGAATAGACTGGCCTAACACCTTGTTGAAGATTTTTTTCTTTTAAAGTTGGGAATTGAAACGAGGTCATATGATTCAGAAATCTTGCTCACTGTTGATGGGGCCCTTGCCTTCCTCTGTCTTTGGAGATTCAGGGGCTGGGTGAGGCCCTCCTACCCCTGAGCTGTGTGAAGATGGGGGACCCAGGTCAGAGACACTTTCCCTGCTTCTGTATGAAGTGTCTGTCTCTGCTGTGTCAAGATCAAGCCCTCTTGAGGTGTTGGATTGCCTTCCCGTCTTCATCAGCATCGCTCTCCCTGGGTAGAAGCAGAGCTTGCGTTCCCAGGTGACAATAACTTCTGCACCCCTGCCTGCCCAGTGATAGCTCCCTCTCCAACCCAACAGACAAGTTGGGGAGGTCTCAGCCTCTTTGTAGCTTTGGAGGATTCATAGTCATCTTGGACTGACCTCTGCCTGGGTCACTGGTAGGCTTGGGCTTCGCTGACAACTCCAGAGAGTAAGACGTGTCTCCGGGGCCACTGAGTTCTCTCTTTGCAGGTGCAAGGAGATACTAGGAAAGACTACGGGAGATGTATCACGATTCTGCAAGTGCATTTTGGCTGAACATCACGAGGTGCATTTCCTCTCCGTCCAGTTATAAAAGTACATAACACAGGTCCTCTTGATGAAATAGCCATCTTTAGTAGCATCATTCAGCCACATTTTGGGTGCTTATAAACTGTGATAACTAGGGAAGCTTTTTGGCAACAGTGGCTAGGAGCGTGGACTTTGGAGTCAAACTGCCCAGATTCAAAGCCCAGCTCTGCCATTTGTTTGTCCTGTAGCCTTGGGTAAGTTTCCCTAACTTACCTGTGCCTTGGTTTCTTCAAAATGGGAATAGTAATAGTACCTATCTTAGGGGGTTGTTAGAGGAGTATTCAGCAATTTAATATATGAAAAGTTCCTAGGCACAGGCCCTTGCCCATAATGAGATGTGTAGAGGATTAGCTAAGATGGTAATGGTCATGGAGTGATCACATACAGAGGAACTTGAGAACATTGGTATTAACACCTTCGGTTATTAGCTCTGATCTATATAACTTGCAAGTTAATGTGTGCCAATGGGAATTATTAGCTGGGCAGCACCCACATTAATGTAGCTCATTCATTGGTCAGCAGTTGGGTACCTGCTATGTGCCAGGCACTCTGTTTGGTGTAGAGTATATAAAATGAGTGAAATACACCTGATTCTGGTCTTGTGGAATTGCGCATTGAGTAGTCAAGGTTAATTATCCAGTTTCAGGATATTTTAAGTAATTTGATTTACTAAGGCAATCACAAAACATACAATATCTTTAAAGTTTGTGTTGTCTTTTAGATTTTACTGAACATTTTACAGCCCCTCAGATAGCTGCCCTGTCCTATACGGTGGCTCTTGGCCTCATGTGACTATGGGAGTTTTTCACCAAGAGGGGTGAAAAACAAGGTCGGAAAGGCAGGCAGCCCTTCACAAGAGGAGTGCTAAGGAGTTTAGATGTTATTCTAATAGCAGTAGGGTTAAACAGGAGAGAGGTGAAATCTGTAGTTTGAAATAGCTTTAAAGGCCCTATTAGAATAGTTCTAACTCTGTGATTCCATTACCAACTTTCTTTTGTTCTATTTATATTTTAATGTCATCATTGATATATTTGGGTTTATACCAAATATACCACTTTTTTTTTTTTTTTCCTTTGGTTTTCTGTTTGTTCCATCTGTTTTGTTCCCCTCCTTTCTTGCCTTCTTTTAGATGGATTGCATTTCTGGGTTTTTTGTTTTGGTTTTTTTTTTTTTTTTAGTCATTTGATTCTCGCTTCCAGTAACGTGTTTCTCGTCTTTTCTTGGTTACCAGAGAAAATAGAGTTTGCACCTCTAACTTAACCAAAGTGTAAAGTGAGTCAGCAGCGTCCTGCTTCCAGTAACGCAGAAGGTTTATCTCCGTTTGGCTTACACGCTTATTGTTGTCTTACGTGTTGTTTCCCTGGACATGTTAAGCCTCTTGAGATGTTAGTGCCTTGCGCAGTCAATGTTATTTACAAAGGTTGATCCACCTGTGTCCCTTTTTGTTTGTTATTTCTTGCATTCCCTCCTCCTGGGACCATTTTTCTTCTGTCTGAAGAGCACCCCTGTTCCTTTTGGTGTGGGTCCTTGCTGGCAAACTCTATTTTTATTTAAAAATATCCTTATTGCACTATCACTCTTGAAACATATTTTCACTGCATATGGAATTCTAGTGTGGTGGTTATTTTCTTTCAGCACACTGAAGATATCACTCCACTGTCTCCTGGCTTCCCCTCTTGCTGCTGAGAAATATCTATTCTGAGGGTGATTCGCTTGAAGGTCATCTGTATTTTTTCCTCTGGCTGCTCTTAAGATTTTTTTTTTTGTCTTTGCTTTTCTACAGTGTCATTGTGATGTGTGTAGGTGTGGACTTCTTATTTAGATTTTTTGGAAATTGTTAGTCCTTCTCACTCTATGGATTGATGTCTTTCAGTGGTTCTAAAATACGCTCAGCTATGACCCCTTCATATGATGATTCTCCCTCATCTTCTGACTCCTGTCCTTGAACTCCAAGTAAATACGTGTTGGACTTCCTCTACCACATGTCTCTTGCTCCCTCTTCCATC
>JAQQSY010001401.1:0-14412 GCA_028646535.1 Procyon lotor | reverse complement strand
AGTTTGGCAATTGTGGCCATTGCTGCTATGAACATTGGGGTACATGTTGCCCTTCTTTGCATGTGTCTTTGGGGTAAATACCCAGTAGTGCGATGGCAGGGTCATAGGGTAGCTCTAATTTTTAATTTCTTGAGGAATTTCCACACTGTTTCCAAAGTGGCTGCACCAACTTACAATCCCACCAACAGTCATAGAGGGTTCCCCTTTCTCCACATCTTCTCCAACATTTGTTGTTTACTATCTTGTTGATTTTGGCCATTTTAACTGATGTAAGGTGGTATCTCAATGTGGTTTTGATTTGAATCTCTGATAGCTCTTGATGATGAACATTTTTTCATGGTTCTGTTAGCCATTTGTATGTCTTCTTTGGAGAAGTGTCCGTTCATGTCTTCTGCCCATTTTTTGATGTGATTATCCATTTTTTGAGTGTTGAGTTTGAGGAATTCTTTATAAATCTTAGATATCAGACCTTTGTCTGTAGTGTCATTTGCGAAAATCTTCTCCCATTCCGTGGGTTGCCTGTTTGTTTTGTTGGCTGTTTCTTTTGCTATACAGAAGCTTTTTATCTTGATGAAATCCCAAAAGTTCATTTTCGCTTTTGTTTCCTTTGCCTTTGGAGACATGTCCTGAAAGAATTTGCTGTGGTCGATGTCGAAGAGGTTATTGCGTATGTTCTTCTCTAGGATTTTGATAGATTCCTGCCTCATGTTGAGGTCTTTTATCCATTTTGAGTTTATCTTTGTGTATGGCATAAGAGAATGGTCAAGTTTCATTCTTCTATATATAGCTGCCCAATTTTTACAGCACCATTTACTGAAGAGACTGTCTTTTTTTCCACTGGATATTTTTTCCTGTTTTGTCAAAGATTATTTGACCATAGAGTTGCACGTCCATATCTGGATTCTCTACTCTGTTCCATTGGTCTATGTGTCTGTTTTTGTGCCAGTACCATGCTGTCTTGGTGATTACTACTTTGTAGTAAAGCTTGAAATCAGGCAACATGATGCCTCCAGCTTTGTTTTTCTTTTTCAACATTTCCTTAGCAATTCGAGATCTTTTCTGGTTCTATAGAAATTTTAGGATTGTTTGTTCCAGCCTTTTGAAAAATGCCGGTGGGCTCTTCTTTATTTGACCTGATTCAGAACTCACTCTGTGGAAGCAGCCTTATCAGTAAGGCATCACCCACTTCACCCCCCCCAAAAAAAACTGGAAAATTAGATGTCCACGGAGGCTTTGAAAATCTCAGATGTGCTCCTGGAAAGCTAGAACACAGCATGTGCAGGGTGGTGAGCTTGCTCAGGAGGGACATAGAAAGGCCTTTTTCTCTCACCTTTGGCTGACAATGAGCATTAAAGGTGTGCCACAGCACAGAGCGCTGTGACAAAGACAGAAAGACTTGCTGGCTCAAGGAAATCTCCATCCAATCATTGTCTAGCTACTAAGGTAAGCAAGCACAGATTTTAGTGACTTTACATGACAAAGAATACAGACTTTACATAATTTGACCAGGAAAGTCACGAAACAAGCAAATTGCAACAACAGCAATGACAACAAAAGAAAATCCTAAAAGTAATGAAAATATCCGATCTACAGAGATTTTGCATTATATTATTTAGCCAGCCTTTTTAATTGAAAGTCAGACATGACATATTAGATAAAAAGAATTGAGGTAAATAAGCCTTTAGTGTGTGACTTTATCTTAACCTGACCATGAGTTAGGCTGGTATACTGTTTGGTATAGCTGTAGATTTCAGAGGATAAGATTTTCTCTGGAGAATTCTAAAGGGCAGACTGGTGAATACTGAGAATCACAACTTACCAGTGAAGAAACCCACAAACAGAAGACTCCATGATCAGAAACTATCATGAGAACCAGTGTTGAGAAAGGAAAACCTAAACTATCCCGATTGATAGTTGCTGAATTAATGAATTGCTGGAGGCTAAGGGTGGACAAGTCTGAGAGTTAAAAACTCCAGGGGGATCACAAACACTTTTGTGAGTTTTACCTCCAGAAACCCTACCAGGTTCTCACAGTTATCTCTAAGAGGAAGAAAGCCATTTCAAAATACAGCACAGCATTCTGTTCTTCTTAACAAGACTTGACCTCAAGAGAAACCACTTGACTGTAGCTTAACCTATTAAGATTTTAGCCTAACTGACCTGAGGGAAGAGAGGTACCCAAATCTATCCCCCTCTAATCATCCTGTCCCACGAAAGGGGGTCAAAAAACTAAGAAGCACTTGCTAAGTTCACAGCTGAGGAGCAAAAAGTGCATTGAAAGACCAAAACATAATCATGGGACTAGAAAACATTTCCCCTCCCCAACACATTACCATCACATCACTAAAGACCTATTTATTCAATTCCCTTTACTCAGTACATCATGTCAGGCTTTCAGTAAAAAATTGCAAAGCATATTAAAGGCAAAAAAACCACAGTTTGAAGAGTAGAGCAAGCATCAGAACCAGACTTAGATATGGCAGAGATGTTGGAATTATCTGACCATGAATCTAAAACAGCTATGATGAATATGCTAAGGGATCTAAGGGAAAAAGTAGACAACCAGTAAGAACAAATGGGTAATGTAAGCAGAGAGATGGCAAACTTAAGAAAAAAATTAAAAATAAATTCTAGCGGTGCCTGGGTGGCTCAGTGGGTTAAAGCCTCTGCCTTTGGCTCAGGTCATGATCTCAGGGTCCTGGGATCAAGCCCCGCATCTGGCTCTCTGCTCAGCGGGGAGCCTGCTTGCCCCTCTCTCTCTGCCTGCCTCTCTGCCTACTTGTGATCTCTCTCTCTCTGTCAAGTAAATAAATAAAATCTTTTAAAAAGATAAATAAATAAATTCTAGTCTAATGGGTTCATTAGATATGTTGACAAAAACTTCCAGAACTACAAAGCAAAAGGAGAAAAAAAACTGAAAAAAAAATAGAACAAAATATCCAAGAACTGTGGGATATCTACAGAATATTTAGCACACATGTACAGAAGAAAGAAATAAATGAAAGAAATATTTAAACCAATAATGACAGAATTTCCCCACCCAACCACATACTCAGAAAGCTCAGAGAAAACCATGATAATTGAGAAGGAAAGAAGGAAGGAAGGAAGGAAGGAAGGAAGGAAGGAAGGAAGGAAGGAAGGAAGGAAGGAAGGAAGGAAGGGGAAAAAAGAAAAAAGCTACATGTAAGCATATCCTATGTAAATCACATAAAATCAAAGATAAGGAAAAAAGTCTTAAAAGAAGCCAAAAAAAGATAACACCTTCCCTATGGAGTTGCAAAATAAGGATTAACTGACTTTTCTTCAGAAATCACACAAGAAAGGAAAGAGTGGAGTGAAATGTTTAAAGTGTTGGGGGGTGTCTTAAAAGATACAGATATAAGGAGAAGTTAAGATGGTGGAGGAGTAGGAGGATTCTGAGCTTGTCCTATCCCTTGAACACAGCTAGGTAGTTATCACATTATTCTGAACACCCAAGAAGTCAATCAGAGGTCTAAAAGAACAAAAACTGCACCCCTACAAGGAGAAAATTGACTACCTTTTGGAAGGTAGGAGGTGCAGAAGTTCACTTGGGGGAGACAT
The DNA here is from genome assembly GCA_028646535.1 of Procyon lotor. Taxonomy (NCBI): domain Eukaryota; kingdom Metazoa; phylum Chordata; class Mammalia; order Carnivora; family Procyonidae; genus Procyon; species Procyon lotor. The sequence goes on along the minus strand of JAQQSY010001401.1, from coordinate 10,830 downwards.
AGTGGAGGATACAGTGCCAAGGAGAGGGAGCCTGCTTAAGAGGCTACCACACAAAGTACTAGAAGTGACAGTGCAAAATCTGAACTTTTAGGTTCACTATTGTAGGAGGTGTGCCTGGATTAAAGGTGTTCAAGTGGTGAAGAGGGACGGAATCCCAGGAGTGACAGTGTGGCCTGGCGATCCCCTGGGTCCCAGGAAGAATGAGTGGTGCCGTAGTGCTGTGCTCTTCCCAGGCATAGGACTTCCCAGGCAAGTGTGGCGAGAGCCTCCCCTGGAGCAACAGTGTTTGTCAGTGTTGTGTGCCTCCCTGAAATTTGGACTTTTGAAACTTGGTCACATGGCTGAGATTTAAAAAAGGCTCAGACATGGGCAGGATGAACACAGAGTTCAGACAGAAATCGGGGGAAATAAATAGAGTGATTAACTGCTTTTCTGTAAGGGCTCACTAAAAAGTCGGAGGAGCAGACTTCCAGGTCTGAGCCTAGAGAGCAAGGTGCAGCCATTTTCATCCTGCCCATCAGTGTTGAAAGTCTTCAGGGAGCAAAACAGTGCCACCTAGTGGAGGGCAGAGCTGGCTACACCAAGCCCCCCCCAGCCCCCCCTCCCTGGTGCCTTGGAGAAGCATTTCCCCTGAAACAAATCATCCAGAGAATCAGTGCAGTAGGCCCCTCCCCCAGAAAACCAGCACAAACAACTAGCTCACACCAGGTTTATTGATTACTGAGTGCTGCAAAGCATCAGTTCTAGGAGAAATAGGAGCGAGCTTCCTTTTTACTTTTATTCATTATTTCTTTTGTTTTTATTATTTTTTTCATTTATTTTCCTATATTTTCCAATTCCTTTTTTATTTCTTAATATTTTTTAAATTTTTATTGTATATACTTTTCATATAGATATATTTTTGTCTACTCTCATTTTATCTTATTGTTTCATTTTGGAATCTAGATTCTTTTAAGCAAATCAAAACACATCCAGGACTGAGGGTTTGTTTTTTTTTTCCGGTTTTCTTGTTTTGTGTTTTTGTTTTTTTGTTATTTTGGTTTTTTTCCTTTTTCTTTGTTTTTTTGCTTTGTTTTTGTTTTTTGTTTTTGTTGTTCTTTTTTCTCTTTCTTCTTTTCTGGACAAAATGACAAGTGATGAGATGGAGAAATACACCGCAAAACAAAGAACGTGAGGTAGAACTCATGGCTAGGGATTTAATCAATGTAGATATAAGTAAGATGTCTAAACTAGAATTTAAAACAACAATTATAAGGATACTAGCTGGGCTTAAAAAAAAGCATAGAAAATAAAAAGATGAAAGAACTAAAATCTAGTCAGGCCAAAATATAAAAATACTATGACCAAGATGCAAACACAAATGGAGACCATAAAAATGAGATAGATGAAGTAAGAGGAGTGAATCAGTGATATAGAAAATAAAACTGGAAAATAATAAAGCCAAAAAGAAGAGGGAAAGAAAGGTAATGGACCATGAAGGTAAATTTAGAGAACACAGTGACTTGTAAAATATAATAACATTCATATCATAGGAGTTCCAGAAGATGAAGAGAGAGATAAATGGGCAAGTTTATTGGAACAAATTATAGCTAAAAACTTCCCTAACCTGGGGAAGGACACAGACATCAAAATCCAAGAAGCACAAGAACTCCCATTAAATTCAACAAAACCCAGCCATCACCATGGCCTATGATAGTCAAATTCACAAGATACACAGACAAGAAAAGAATCCTGGAAGCAGCAAAAGAGAAAAAGTCTTTAACCTACAAGGGCAGATACATCAGGTTCACAGTGGATTTGTCCATAGAGACTTGGTAGGCCAGAAAGGAAATACTCAATGTGCTGAATAGGAAAAATATGCAACCAGGAATTCTTTATCCAGGAAGGCTGTCATTCAGAATAGAAGGAGAGATGGAGAATTTCCCAGACAAACAAAAACTAAAGGAGTTCATGGCCACTAAACCAGACCTGCAAGAAATTTTAAGGGGGGATTCTTTGAATGGAGAGAAAAAGACCAATAGCAGAAAAGACTAGAAAATATCAAAGAACATCACCAGAAACATCAATTCTACAGGTAACACAATGACACTAAATCCTTATCTCTCAATAATCACTCTGAATGTAAATGGATGAAATGGGACAATCGAAAGATATAGGGCAGCAGAATGGATAAAACAAAAACAAAACAAAAAAAAAAACAAACAAAAAAACAACAAGATCCATCTATATGCTGCCTACAAGAGACTCATTGTAGACCTAAAGACACCGACAGATTGAAAATAAGGGGATGGAGAGCCCTCTGTCATGTTAATGGACTTCAAAAGCAAGCCAGAGTAGCCATACTTATATTAGACAAACTAGATTTTAAGACAAAGACTGTAACAGAAGTGGAAGAATGGCATTATATCATAATTAAGGGGTTTATCCATCAAGAAGACATAACAATTGTAAAGATTTATGCCCCCATCATGGAAGCACACAAATAAATTAATTAATAACAAACATGGGGCACCTGAGTGACTCAGTGGGTTAAGCCTCTGCCTTCGGCTCAGGTCATGATCTCAGGGTCCTGAGATTGAGCCCTGCATTGGGCTCTCTGCTTGGCAGGGAGCCTGCTCCCCCCCACCCCCCCACCCCACCCCCCCCACCTGCCTCTCTGCCTACTTGTGATCTCTCTCTGTCAAATAAATAAAATCTTAAAAAAAAAAAAATGTAAAGGAACTCATTGATGATAATACAATAATAGTAGAGGACTTTAACACCCCACTTACTGCAATGGACAGATCATCTAAGCAGAAAATCCACAACGAAACAATGGCTTTGAATTACATACTGGACCAGATGGACTTAACAGATATATTCAGAAGATTTCATCCTAAAGCAGCAGACTACATATTCTTCTTGAATGCATATGGAACAATTTTCAGAATAGATGACATAGTAAATCACAAATCAGCCCTCAACAAGTACAAAACAATCAAGATTAAAAAAAAATTGGAGAGACTCAAATACATGGAGGTTAAAGAACATCTTACTAAAGAATGAATGGATTAACCAGGAAATTAAAGAAGAATTTTAAAAATACATAGAAGCAAATGAAATGGAAAACATGGCAGCTCAAAACCTTTGGGATACAGCAAGAGCAGTCCTAAGAGGGATGGATATTGCAATACAGGCCTACCTCAAGAAACAAGAAAAGTCTCAAATATACAACCTAACCTTACACCTAAAGGAGCTAGAAAAGGAACAACAAATAAAGCCTAAAGCCAGCAGAAGAAGGGAAATAATAGAGATGAGAGAAGAAATAAATGATACAGAAACAAACAAGTAAAAAAATCCAGTAGAATGAATTAATGAAACTAAAAGCTGGTTCTGCAAAAGAATGAATAAAATTGATAAATCCCTAGCCAGACTTATCAAAAAGAAAAGAAAAGAAAAAATCATGAATAAAAGAGGAGAGAACACAACCAACACCACAAGAATACAATTATAAGAGAATACTATAAAAAAATTATATACCAACAAGCTGGGCAACCTGGAAGAAATGGACAACTTACTAGAAACTTTAAAAACTACCAAAACTGAAGCAGGAAGAAATACAAAACTTGAACAGACCCATAACCAGCAAAGAAATTGAATCAGTAATGAAAAACCTCCCAACAAACGAAAGTCCTAGGCCAGATGGCATCCCAGGGGAATTCTACCAGACATTTAAAAAGAGTTAATACCTATTTTTCTCAAATTGTTCCAAAAAATAGAAATGGGAGGAAGACTTACAAACTCATTCTAAAAGCCAGCATTACCTTGATTCAAAAATGAGACAAAGACCCTATTAACGTGGAGGATTACATATCAATATCCCTGGTGAACACTGATGTAAAAATTCTCCATAAAATAATAGCAAATCAAATCCAACAGTATATTAAAAAACCCATTCACCACAAGCAGGTTTTTCTTGATTTATTCTTAGACAGAAAGTGTAGTTCAATATTCCCAAATCAGTGTGATATGCCATATTAATAAAAGAAAGGATAAGAACCATATGATCCTGTCAACAGATGCAGAAAAAAAATTCAACAAAATACAGCCCTCATCCCAACATGATACATCCAAACAAAATGTCATATATCCATACAATAGAATATTATTCGGCAACAAAAAGGAATGATACACTGTTACAGGCTACAGAATGCATGAACCATGAAAACATTATGCTAAGTGAAAGAAAACAGCCACATACATATTATATGATTCCATTTATATGAAATAGACAACTCTGTAAAGACAGAAAAATATGTTTGTAGTTATAAAAGGTTGGAGGAAAGGGGAAAGGGGAGACATTGCTAATGAGCATGAGTTTTTTTGCAGGGTCAAGGGATGAAAATGTTCTGGAATTAGATTGCACAATTCTGTTAATATACTAAAGGTCACTGAATTGTGCACTTTAAATGTGAAATTTTTGGGGATAGGAATAAATATCAATAAAGCCCTTATAACAAAAACACAATACACTACTGAATGAGTAAGGGTTCTGGAAAATTTACACTAATCTATGTGACCACAATATATACAGAATTTTCATACTGCTGTCATATAGAATCAAAGGCTGACCAAGAGATTTTGCCAGTATTCAGGTCTAAGGAATGGAAACCAAGGTACCAACGCTCTGAGAAGTTGTTATGAATGGTTCATTGCAGTATAGTTCAGCCTAACTGAACTATCAGAAATAGGTTTGAGAGATGTTATAAACTGAATTGTGTTGCCCCCAATTTCATATTCATTGTATAATTTCAATAATCCAAACTCCTAGTATCTCAGATACTGACTGTATTGGGAGACAGGGCCTTTAAAGAGGTAATTAAATGAAAAGAGGTCATGAGGGAGGTCCTAATCCAATATGACCAGTGTCCTTAACGGTGATGGAATAGGACACAGACACAAGAGGAAGGGTCACATGAAGACACAGGGAAAGACCATCTGCTGGCCAAGGAGGGAGGTTCAGAAGACACCAACCAACCAACCAACCAATATCTTGATCTTCAATTTCTAGCCTCCAAAATGGAGAAAAAATTAATCTCTGTCCTTTAGGCCACCCAGCCTGTGGTATTTATTATGGCAGCCCTAGCAAAGTAACTCAGAAAGGAAAAAATTGGAGTGGTCTTTGCATCTCCCATCAAGAAAATTATCAAAGTTCTGTACTTTAAGATGTAAAGTCTAAGAAATTATTAATAGTAAAGGAGCCTTGTGTTTTTCTACTTGGTAATTTGGTTTCATCTGCCCCATTGCCTATAGCATTGACCTTGTTTTCTTTGCCTTTAGTCTACAGGATCCTTAAAGAATCCCTGTTACCCAACAATTAAGGAGAATTCTGCCTAAGGAGACAAACTCCCCTTCCAGCAATAGCTGTAAAGTCAATCAGTTAAAGGGAAGCAGAAAGGCCAGTGTCATTGGACTTTGTCATTGCAATGCCATTAGCTGATAACCTTCTTTTTTTTTTTTTTTTAAAGATTTTATTTATTTATTTGACAGAGAGAGATCACAAGTAGGCAGAGAGGCAGGCAGAGAGAGAGGGGGAAGCAGGCTCCCTGCTGATCAGAGAGCCCGAGGTGGGGCTTGATCCCAGGACCCTGAGATCAGGACCTGAGCCGAAGGCAGAGGCTTTAACCCACTGAGCCACCCAGGCGCCCCTAACCTTCTTTTTTTTAAGTTTTTTTTAAATCATTCTCGCTGCAGGATATCTCTGAGGCCAATTCCTGGAATTGTTCATCCATCTGCATACAACTGCTTCCACTCTAGGAGAGGAAAGAGTTAGCATACAGGTGGCCCTCACATGGTCCGGCCACGTAGTGGAGCCAATTCAGAGAGAGGGAGGCGGGGGATTGATGTTGGCAGGGTAGGCAAAGGGGATCCAGATTGTGCAAGGCTTTCTAGTTCATGCTAGTTTTTGGCTGTAATCGTAAGAACATTTACATTGACAGCATACGCAGATAACCATGTTAACCACTTATCAGTCCTTTAAAACACTTTCCAGGGGTGCCTGGGTGGCTGAGTCCTTAAGGGTCTGCCTTCGGCTCAGGTTATGATCCCAGGTCCTGGATCAAGTCCCGCATCAGGCTCTCTGCTTGGTGGGAAGCCTGCTTCTCCCTCTCCCACTCTCCCTGCTTGTGTTTCCTCTCTCACTGTGTGTGTGTGTCTCTCTCTGTATCAAATAAATAAATAAATAAAATCTCTAGGAAAAAAATAAATTCCTGCCTGACTTTACATTCACAGTTACCTTATTAAATGGCTAAAGCAGACAAAGATCCATTTTACAGTCCTGAGACCCAGAGAAGCTGACTTATACAAAATCTCAAACTCAAAACTGGAGTTTGAGATAAAGTAAAATTTCGTGGCTTAAAGCTAATGAAATGATTTATATGATATGATTTATATCATATGATTTATAAAAACTGCTTAAAAATGGTCTCATTGATTTTAGTTAATTATAAATGGATACCGTTTATAAGTTTGGGGTCTCCAGGTGTTAGTAATTAGAACTATTTTGTAATCCATGTCATATTCTTTTTAAATGTTTTTAAACAGCCAAGAAATACTTGGTTCTTCCAAGAATGTTTAGAGATACTCCTAAAAATTTATATTTTACATTATAAAGTTAATTATTTAGGAATGTGTTGATATTTCCATATAGTTGAACTTTCAGTGTTGTTTGTGGCTGTCAGTAATATTAGTAAAAAAAATCAAGATCCATATTTATTCATGTATTTCTCCTTTTTTGGATACTTTTGATTTTAAAGTAAAAATGTAGTCTTTTTCACAGATGCTTATGCTTTTTGCTTTAAAATACAAATGCTATCTCCATGCTTTGTTCCTTATGTTAATGCCCCTCACATACACACAAAGATAAAATGAAAGGATTATATTAAGGCTTATCTACCACTTGAGCTGGAGAGAAAAGAAAACTGTTTAGCCCTCCCTTGCACTGCTGGCTTTCACAGCAATTCCTTCTCCTCCCTCAGGCAGGGTAGGAGTAAAGAGTTATCACTTTCCTCAGGGAATCTCCAACCCATGGGGATATATCAAGAATCTAGAAATGAGTCTGGGAACTATTTGCTCCTAACCTAAGCCAGACCTATGTAAGCCTCCAATCTAGAACTGAAAATGGAAAGAAATCCTAATGAAAATATCACCTTGCTGTCAGATGTAAATCCCCTCCCTCACTTCCTTTTATCTGTATCCCTGCAGCCTTTAAAAAGTGTTGGGCTCCCAGTGGTACTTTTCAAGCAATCTGTTTATGTATGGAAGTAAAAGAGAGGATAGAAGATTTAGAATCCAATTAACTTTGCACCTGAGGATTGCTGGATATCTCTGAACACGTCATTCTGTTCTGGTAAACCAAATAATACTTAAGATTAATGAAGACTGTAAAAGGTGACGGTGAACTAGAAGCCAAGTATTATGATAATTTTCCCTTTCTTATATCCTATTTACAATGAAAGCATTGTGAATGTACTTCATACCCTGAAGTTGTGTAGTACATGGTCAATACAACCAAATATGACAAGTCTGGTTAGAGATACATGGGTGAGATTCATATAAACTGCAAGAATGCTTAACTTTTTCCAAATCAACTGACTTTGAAAACTCTTAGGACTATCTAGGAAAGATATTAGAGGTTGCATTAATTAATTATTAGTATTATAGTATTAGTATTATTAATTATTATTATATTATATATATAAATATATAATATATTAATATATAATTATAATTAATATATTAATTATTATAACTATTATTAATTATTAATTAATTAATTATTAGTATTGATAATTAATTATTAGCATCTAATAATATAAATTAATGTAAATTAGTATCTAATATTAGATACTATTAGTATCTAAAACTCCTTTGACCCAGATATATAGATATATATATCTACATATGTGCTATGATTTGGGATGTAAATTTCAAAATTATAAACCCCAATGACAGATGCAGTCAACTCCAGTAACCACTGACATACAACCAAGTATATACCCCAAAATGCTGGCAATAGTATCTAACAGAAAGAAATCTTTAATTCAAATATTGTGACATAATTGTGCTCAATAACCAAAATGCCACTTCCACTTCTGTAAAGATAGACGTAGTTGTCTTCATTCCTCCTGCCAGGCACATCTAAAACCCCTGGACATAATATGTAAAATAGATAGAAGACAAGTCTGAAAGGTAGAGAAAAAAAGGAAGACAGGCTAAAGACCTCAAACTTAAGGAATGGTAAAATGGATTTAATTAAAAAAAACTTGTTATACAATAGACCAAATAAATCTCAACTTGAACAAAAAAAGATAATCAACATATGCCAATACCAAGATGACACAGATGTTAGAATTATCAGATAAGGATTTTAAAGTAGCCATCATGAAAATGTCTCTGAGTAATTACAAACACACTTGAAAGAAATGAAATAATGGAACGTTTAAGCAAAGAAACAGAAAGTGTTTCTTTGTGATCTAAATCTTATACCTTCTACAAAAAGTGTGATCTAAATCTTATACCTTCTACAAAAAGTAAGTCAAAGCAGATCATGAACTGTAGAAGATTTTTCATAGAAGAGAAAATCTTCATGATCTAGTGGTAGGCAAGACTTCTTAGAAGAATTCTGTCTTTGGTGCTGACTTCTTCAACACCAAAAGCATGATTCCTTAAAGAAAAATAACCAGTAAATTGGGCTCCATCAAAGTTAAATTTAATACCTTTGCTCTGTGAAAGACCCTTTTAAGATGAAAAGACAAGCTACAGATTTAAAGATGTCTGACAAAGACCTTGTTTAAATATGACAAAGATCTAAAATACACCAAGAACTGTCATAACTCAACAGTAAAATAAAACAAAACCCAAACAATCTTCTTAGAAAATAACAAAAGATAGCCCTGAAGAGGATATATGGAAGGCAAATGAACACATGAGAAGATGCTCAACTTCCTGAACTCTGGTAGACAGCATAATTGCCATCATCCTGATCTTCAGAACCTGGGAATATGTTATCTTCTATTCAAAAGAAACATTGCAGATGTGATTAAGTTATTAAGGATCTTGAGATAGGTTTGCCCTGCATTATGCAGGTGGGCCTGATGTAATCACAGGGAAGGAGGAGGCAGATCAGAGATGAGAGAAGACGCTATGATACTATACGAAGACAGAGAAAAGGACCAAAAAGGATCAGAGCCAAGGAATACAGGCAGTCTCTAGAAGGTGGCAAAAGGAAGGAAACAGATTCTTCTCCAGAGCCTCCACAAGTAACAAAGGCTTGCAGACCCATTTTAGACTTCTGACCTCCCTCCCATGTCATAAGAGAATAAGTTTGTCCTTTTAAGACACTAAGTTTGTGATAATTTGTTATAGCAGCCATAGGAAGATAACACAACTAGCAGTTAGAGATGCAAATTAATACCACAGTGAGCTCTTACTCTGTACCTATGAGAACAGATAAAATTTGAAGGATAGTGACAACACAGGTGAAGAGGCACTAGAAATGGATCTCCCATTCATTGCTAGTAGAAATGTAAATGATACATCATCTCTGGAAAATTCCTTGGCATTCTCTTAAAAAAATGAATCATACATTTACCATATGACCCAAGCAGTTATGCTCCTGGGTATTTACCCCAGGCAAACCAAAACTTATGTCCACCCAAAAACCTGTACAGGACTGTTCATAGCACTTAAATTTGCATAAGCCAAAACCTGGAAATAATCAAAGTGCTCCTCAGTAAATGAATGGTTAAACTATGGTAGTTCAATACTATAGAATACTACTACTCAGCAAGAAAAGGGAACAAATTATTGGTACACACAACAATTTGTAAGGATCAAGGACATTATGCCCAGTAAATAAAGCCAATCTTGACTATATTATTCCTTTTACATAATATTCTCAAAATGACGTAATTATAGAGTGGAAAGAGGATTAGTGATTGCCAGGGATTAAGGATAATGGGCAGTTGGGGGTGAGTGTGACTAGAAAGATAAGACGTGAGGGAAATCTTTGGGGGTGATGGGATTGTTATGTGTGTTGATTATGGTGATGGTTACACAAATCTCTACCTGTAATAAAATGACAGACCTATATACACAATGTCAAGTTACTGATTGAAAAGTGTACTGTAATTCTGTAAGACATAACCATTGAGGAAAAACAGGTAAAGGCTAACCTGAATTTTTTTGTGTTATCTTTGTAACTCCCTGTGCATTTATAATTAATATTTTTAAGTTAAAAAAATTGTGGAGGAATAATCCACAATAATCCACAAATTGTGGAGGAATAATCATTCCTCTGCTTTAAAAGTTTCCTTTCTATGTGTGTATCTCTAAACACTATGTTGTTTAGCATTGTCTGTTCTGAGCTTTATCTAAATGCAAGCATACCGCTTGGATTCCTCTGTGAGTTACTTCTTTTCTACCATTCTGTCTTTGATAGAATTTGATATCCAAAAGATAGGAAGGGGCCAACTGATATCTTTAGAAAAGAGACAGATGAAAGTATAATTAATTTGGTGCTTTGTTTAGGAAAATTAAGATGCGGGTATTATAGAGAGAATGAGCCTTATTTTTCTAATTCTTATTCTAATTCTTTTTTTTTTTTTAAAGATTTTATTTATTTATTTCACAGAGAGAAGGAGATCACAAATAGGCAGACAGGCAGGCAGAGAGAGAGGAGGAAGCAGGCTCCCTGCCAAGCAGAGAGCCCGATGTGGGGCTCGATCCCAGGACCCTGAGATCATGACCTGAGCTGAAGGCAGAGGCTTTAACCCACTGAGCCACCCAGGC
>JAQQSY010001400.1:0-14414 GCA_028646535.1 Procyon lotor | reverse complement strand
TCTCCTAAGCTCGACCACCAACCTCTCACATGTAGGACTGTAGAGCTGGAAGGGACATGGTGTCACTTCAGTCTGAGCTTCTGCTTCTTTGTCGATGAAGAAACACACCCAGAATGGTCAGAGAAAGGTGAGTGAGGTTAGGGGTGAGGTGGGGTCGGAGTCCAGGATTTCTGGTCCCGTCAGGTGGACTTTCCACCTCAACTCAACCACATTAGCATGACCTTGGCAGAGGCGGCAATGTCCCACTTCATGCCCTTCCTAGATCAGACGTCTGTACACACAGTCCCGCATGAGACCCCTCATTAAATGACATTCCATTTCTGGGACTATTCTTTAAGGAAGTCTTGATTTTAGGTTTTCAGATCTAAATCCCTTGTGTGTCAAGAGAGATTTCACACTGAAACTTGAAACTAGGGCAAGACTGGCAGGTAAGGTAGCCCGCGTCCAGGGGAGGGGGCTGCTGGTTGTGTTAAGTTGGGTGAGACAGTAAGGTCTCTGGACCTCAGTCTACTCATCTGTGATAACAACGGTTCGCTTCCCCTTGACCTGATAAGGAGAAGCCACTGTGGCCGTTTATTCAATATGCATAGATAGGCGGGGAACGATAATCATGGTTTTCATGTAAATGGTGATTTTTCCAAACATTAATATGATCAAGTTTCTACTTTTATTAAAATTCAGCACTGGTTTTCTGTTGTATTCATTCATTCATTCATTCATTCATTCATCATTCATTCATTCAACACACATTGAGCAACTGGTATGTGCCAGGCACCAGTTTAGGTACCAGGGACTCAGTGAGGAACCAAACAGATGAAACTCCTTACAGTATCATAAGGAAGAGAGACAAGAGACAAGCCGAGGAAGAAAAAAACACAGCATTTAGGGGGTGAGTTTGAGGAACACGGGATGACCTTGGGCCCAAGCGAAGGCGTAGGTGGGAGTCTAAAATGCAGCGAGGGACTAGAGATGTCAAGCCTCACTGTTTTACTTGGCATGAAATGGAGACACTCTGGAGGATTCTGAGCAGAGGAAAGACACGATCGGATTATGTTTTCACAAGCTCACTCTGATGGCTAAGGTTGGCAACACACTGCAGTGAGAATAGGGCTGAAGTAGCAGTCCCACCTGGAGGGGTGGGGGTTGGGACCTGGTGGGGTCAGGAAGGTGGTGAGAAACGGCAGTATATGGTGCTCCCGTTATTTGCACTTAGTTGTGTCGCACTTGGTTGTGTCTGCTGAGTGGCTCCCGTGGTTTTGTAATTGTAGCATGTGAGCTCAATTTGCAGCACTTTGCATCTGGGGCTGAGGGATGCATGCATTCCAAGGGGATTTTGCAGGCACTTCATCCTCTAGGTTCCCCAGACACCACCCCCACCAACACAAGGCTACCAACTTCTAAAATAACCAACAAATACTGATTCATGGTCATAGTTAGCTGATGGTTTTGGTGAATTTGTCCACTTGGGGTTCTTTGAGTTCATGGAGTGTTTAGCTGCTAGCACAGAGTATGAGTGCAGACAAGCTATGGGCATGAGTTCTTAAAGGATGACGTGAGAGAGACCAGCATGTCAGTCTGGTGGTAGGGCTTTTCCAATCTGTCCTTTACTGAAGTTTAATCTGTCGAGGGTCCCTGCTTTTGGTGGGCTCTTCAATTCTCCTTTGCTGTCGCCTGTGGGGTTAAGGCCTTATCTCCTGACCCTGGCTACCTACTAACACCCCAGCCTCTAGGTTGCCTGAGCTCTATACCTCCCCCACCCAGGGTGGCCACTGGGCACCTAATTCTTAGTTCTTGCCTCGTTTTTCTGCCCTGGATGTTTCCTTTATTGGTTTTTATGACTTTGGTTCTGCATGTCAGGGAAGTTCCATAGGCTTCTCTCAGCAAATAGCAGAGGGCTCAGGTTATTTAGTCCACCGTGTTGCCAGAAACCTGCCTGATCACCATCAGTGTTTTCCAACAGGGCTGCTTTAAAGTCTATGAGCACCAGAGTTCCCTTGGGAATGTGTAATGAATAAAATACATGTTCCCTAGTTTCACCCTAGACTGATCAAATCAGACTTGTGGAAATTTGGGACCGTACATTTTTAATAAGCACTTAGGATGGGTCTGATGTGTATACACCCATGAGAACCACTGCCCGTTTAGGCATTTTGGGCTCGTCAGCTGACGCAGTGAACCCGTATACCTCACCTGTGACACACAGACTTTACAGGACACAGAAATCAATATTCTTCAACGGGCTCCTAGCACAGTTCAGGAGTTGGCCAGCCCTTTCTGTAAAAGGATGGAGAGTAAATATTTAAGGCTTTGTGGGTCATATGGCCTTCTTTGCAAAAGCCACCATAGACAATGTGCAAACAAGCAAGGTGGCTGTGTCTTCACACATTTTATTTACAAAAGCAGGTGGAGGGCGGGCCGGTTGTGATTTGCTGAGCTCTGGTGTAGTTCAGAGAGAAACATGCGGGTGGTGAGTCGGGGTGCTGGCTGGCCCAGTCCATAGAGCCTGTGACTCTTGATCTCCTGGTCATGAATTCAAGCCCCATGGTAGGTGGAGAGATTACTTTAAAGGAAAAAAAAGAGAGAGAGAGAGAGAGAGAGAGAGAGTAACATGCCCAGAGGATCATAGTGCAAGTAGTTGCTATATCAGAGGTGTGCAAGAAGTGTGGTGGGGCCAGGAGAGGAGTCCTGGGGGCCCCAGGGAGCTTCCCAGATGAGCTAGCACTGGAGATGAGACCCCAGGTGGTCTGGGGGGGACATTTTGGTTGTTGGCATTCTTTGCTGTTGGAAATAATGCTGTAAGGACTGTCTTTGACTTTGTAAACTTGTTTGATTCTTTATTGGGATAAAGACACTTTTTAACTTCGGTAGCCCCCTTCCAGGATGCCACAGGAAAAAGGAAATTCAACTTCCACACATGCCCTGGGGCTGTGCGCAAGGGCACACCTGCCTTCACCCCTTGCCTATGCTGGGTCACTACTTCATTTCTAGAAACCCCAACAAATATCAATCCATGCTAAGACTTCATCCAGCCTTTAATCACAAAATTAAAGACATAGACTGAAAAACCTGGCTTGACTTATTATTTTCAGGAGATGGTCTAGCTCATTCTGTAACTGAGATATAATTTATCTATAACATTGTGTAAGGTTAAGGTGTACAAGATGCTGATTTGATACACTTTTGTACATTGCAATCTGATTGCTACAGTAGCCTTAGCTAAGAGATATGCCCGTTTTTCTTTCTGAGTGTTGGGCAAGAGAGGCTGTGTGTTTTGGGGAGCTTGAAGAGCTGCCCCGAGAGTGGTATGATTTCTTGGTGTTGGCTGTAGAAAGCGAGTTGATGCCCTATCTTTGCTGTGAGCAGCGCAGTCTTGCCCAGCCCACTCTGCTCAGAAATCAGCTTTTTACACCGTGGCTAAATGCACGCCCACATCAGTAGAAAGGAAGCCCAGGGAGCCTGTTTGATCTCAGTGGAAAGCTGGCCCAGGCTGGCATTTTGACATTTGGAAACAGTGAATACAATTACCCATCTGTGGACCAAAAGGGATTTTTTTTTCCTTTAAGGGAATTGAAGGTATTTTGCCTGCGGTAGAGTTTCTAAGAGGCCCCTTCCAACTGGAACAGTGTGGAGGATCTTCCACAAGGTTTAATTCAAGAAAGAGAGGGAAGGAAGACGGGCTCGTGCTCGAAGTTACGTCTTTGTATGGAGCCGACCTTTTAGTCAGAGAAGGATGGGAGGCAAGCCAGTGAGAGCCACCCCCGCCCTTCAGAGTTAGCTCGGGGCTTTTGCAGACGTCCTTCATCTGTCCCTCATGCAGCCCTGGGAGGCAGGTGCGCTTACTTCATTGTTGACGAATGAGAGCAAGGAGACCAGACCTCCTGAGATTTTCTAAGATCACACAGCCAGACCGTGGCAAGGCTGGATGTGAACTGGCATTTCCTGACTTCGAATTGAGCTCCATTCTCATGTGTTATGGGTTGAATTTTGTCCCCCCTCTCCCCAATTCCTATGTTGAAGTCCTAATCCCCAGTACCTTGGAATGTGCCCTGACTTGGAAATAAGGTCTTCGCTGATATAAGTTAGAAGGTTGCTGGGGAATGGGAGGGGAGGGATAGGGTGGCTGAGTGATGGACACTGGGGAGGGTGTGTGCTATGGGGAGTGCTGTGAATTGTGTAAGCCTGATGATTCACAGACCTGTCCCCCTGAAGCAAATAATACATTATGTGTTAATAAAAAAAAAGATGAAGTCATACCAGAGCAGGGTGGGCCCCTGATCCAACATGACTGGGGTCCTTATTTTTAAAAAATCCAAGTGAAGAGTTGCATACAGACACCTACAGAGGGAAAATGATGTGAAGACACAGGAGAACAGCATCTACAAGCCAAGGCATGCTTGAGGCTTCTGGAAGCTAGGAGAAAGTGATGGAACAGAGTTTTCCCCATAGCCCTCAGAAGGAAGCAACCTCACAACACTTTCATGTTGGACTTCCAGCTTCCAGAAGTCCAGAGGATAAATGTCTGCTGTATAAACCTCCCGGTCTGTGGTCCTAAAGGAAATTATCGTTCTTGAGGACCTACTCTGTGTGGCAATACAACCTATTGGGACTTGAGTTTTGTTCTCCTCATATTTTTTTCTCCATGTCCCAAAAAAGCAGGGCAGAGATGGCAAGCTATTTTCCCCCCTTTTAACAACAAAAACTTCCTCAGTTCAGTAGCCAGGGACTACATTTCCCAGCCTCCCTAGCAAGTAGGTGTAGCCACGTGACCCTATTCCCACCACTGGAATGTGAGTGGAAGCCAATGGACCACCTTCTGCAGCCCTGCCCTAGGAGGACATTGCCTGTTTTCCTGTTTCTCCTTGCCCCCTGTTCTTGGATCCCCACAGACAACTAGCTTCTGTTATTTGGGTTTAGAACAACAAAATGGAAGGAGGGTTGGTCCCTGAATGGCTTTGTGGAGCAGAGACCCAGCCCATGCTGGTCTCCTGCTTTCTTAAGGGATGTCATGAGACAAAGGAAGACCTTTCTGTCTTGTTGGAGCTCTGTGTTTCAGCACCTTTGGGCTATAACTTCTTGGCCCTACAAACCCTAACATGTATCTGTGTTTGCCTTTTGTTGCCTTTGGAGATGGTCGTGTTTCAGGCATGAAAGCAGAGGTTGTACTCAGACTACCCAATTAACTCCTTTCCAGAACGGCTTTCTTGGAGTGTAAATGACACATGAGAAACAGCATGTATTTAAAGTGCATGCCTGTGAAACCAACACCACAATCAAGGTAAGGAGCCATCCATCGCCTTGCAAAGTTTTGACTCACTGGATCCCAGAAGCCCTAACTACCCTTAGTGGGGAGAGGAGAGATGTGAGGTTAGAGGGAAGAAAGATCCTGGAGCTGGGTGTACGACAGAGGAGATGGGGATTCATAGCAGGAGGCTGAGATTCAGAGGGTCTGGGGATCTGAATTCTTCTTCTCCTTCTCCTTCTCCTTCTCCTTCTCCTTCTCCTTCTCCTTCTCCTTCTCCTTCTCCTTCTCCTTCTCCTTCTTCTTCTTCTTCTTCTTCTCCTTCTTCTTCTTTTTAAGATTTTATTTATTTATTTGAGATACAGAGAGAGAACACAAGCATGGAGGAGTATCAGAGGGAGAGGGAGAAACAGACTCCCCTCTGTGCAGGGAGCCCAACGTGGGTCTCAATTCCAGGACCCTGGGATCATGACCTGAGCTGAAGGTAGATGCTTAACCCACTGAGACACCCGGGGGGCCCCCAGGAATCTGAACTCTTAAGAAGGCTCTTAACAGTCAGTCAGGGTGAGGAAGATCTTGAGCCTTTTCCCGGGAGATGTAGCGAGTCCAGGGCAAGCCAGGCTTCAATTCTCCATCCCATGCTCTTTCCACAAGTCCCCGTGGCCTCACTAAACTGGGTATTAACTTTATGCTCTACAAAGAAAAGAAGGAGAAAAACCTTGTTATTCTTCTGATTAACAGGGGAAATTGTCCAGTTGGCTACGCTTGAATTATATCCCCCGAATATTAAACTCAGGCTTCTTTAGTTTTCATTTATTTTATTGGATCGTACAGAGATGTTTTGAAAGAGTAAGATGGGGGCACGTGGGGGTGGTATTCTGGGATAGTGGCCATTTCTGCCACATGCAGAAGGCCAATACTGCTTCCAGAAGACTCAAGTAGACACAAGGATTTCTTCACTTAGTGAAGGTTTTTTTTTTTCTTCCAGAGAATATGTGGGTTCATAATTTATAACAAGCCAAAGTCTTTTCTGGTTCCCTGTTTAGAAAATGGGTGCTTTGCTAAACAGTTCTCTTTCATGGCTTCCTTCCTACACGGCAGTGCGATTATCTAGAATATAAATTCTTGGAGGACTGTTCAAAGGCCACAGGCACTTATGTTCTCCTCCACTCCTAAAATGTGATTCTCAATAAATAACCCACAGCCAAAGCATGGTATTTTGTTTTGATTTGTCCCAAAGAGTTTTCCAGCCTGTTTTCATTACACTGAAGCGAGAGGATCTCAGTCTCCAAGAGCAGATTTTCCGAGCTGACTGTGGCATTAGGAGCCCTCACTTTGCTTGGTGAGGGTCTTCAGGCCTGCTGGGCATTGGTCCTGCATAGGCACCGTGGAACAGAGATGCTAGCACCACGTGCCCCCAGACTCGTCTACCCAGTCTGTACTGGGTGCACTGAGAAAAACCTCCAGCAGCGGAGAAGTAGCCATGTACAGGACTAGGGGACTGCCTGAGCAACCAGCATGCCACTTACACTGGACACCTCATGGGAAGGGCGTCTGGAGAGGGACCCTGCCCTAGGAATGCTGCACAGACTGAGAGGGAGAGGACAGGGGACATCCAGGCAGCAGTCAGCCTTGTTGGAGAGGGGAGCCTTGAACTCAGCATGGCCATCTGCCTTTCCATCCCTCGGAACAAAGGCAGATCTGCTGACCTGACTGGGCTCCCAGAGGGAACAGGGATGACTTGCAGGGCCTTCCAAGTTATCTGTCCTCTGTATCACTGCCATTCGACTTTGGGTGACTTTCTCCTGACCTTACCTGGCAAAGGAATAGCCTCTTAATCTGACAGCCTTGGGCGCTGAATGTAGTAGGTTCTAGATGAGACCTCTATGATTCTAGTTCAACTGCTGCCTTGCTTCAAGAAGGGAGCAGAAGCAAAGAGAATTCGTGGAACTTGCCCTGAATCACCTAGTGAATTCATGTGCGGCTGGGAGGAGTTCTCGAATTTGTGATATTATCTCCCTAAGGGTCCTTTGCCAGGACGACCAAAACTATTTCCCTGGTCTTGGCTCTCACCTGAGCTGAGGCTGAGATTTCTTTTGTTTATATTTTTTCCAAGTTTGCAACACGTAACCTATTTCTTCCTTCTTTTATAAAAATGTATGTACATGTGTCCCACTGAAAGGGTCTTTGGAAGGTTAGGTTAGTTTCCCTTCATCCCCATCTCCCCCCTCCCACCCCCCGCTCCTTTCTCTCCACTTGAACTTCGAGTTCTTCTATCTTGCCAATGAATTTTTATCTTAATTTTCTCAGGTGGATATTTGCTGCTATGTTATTATGACTATGTAGGTTCTATTCAGACACATTGGGTATCCTGCACACTTTTATTCTTGAAGAAGCCTCTCCTGGCGATTTCTGACTTGAGCCTGTCTAGGCTCAGTGTGGAGTTATATTCTGGGCTCTCCCTTCACCATCACCTTGGGGGTCCCATGGCTTCTCTCCTGTCATGGATCCTGTTTCCCTAACTTTTTCTTAATTGGTTTATTCCTTTAAAAAAAATACACATCTTAGTAGCTTCCTGAGAAAAAGCGTATGGGAAATAAATGTTTTTTTGAGAGAGAGAGAGAGAGAGAGGGAGAGAGAGAGCATGTGTGAGTAGGAGGGCAGAGGGATAGGGAGAGAGAGATTCTCAAGCAGACATCTTGCTGAGCACAGAGCTCAATGCTGGGCTCAATCTCACTACCCTGAGATCATGCATAACCTGAGCTGAAATCAAGAGTTAGATGATTAGCTGGCTGAGCCACCCAGGAGCCTATGGGAAATACATTTTTAAAGAACTTGCATGTCTGAAGATACTCTTATACCGCTAGAGAATCGGGGTCAATCGGGGTCAGCATAGAATTCTAGGTTAAAGGTTACTTTCCCTCAGAGTTACATGACATCACACCGCTGCCTTCCACATGTGGGGCTGTTAGACTGGGACTCCTGACACGATCATGATGCTTGGTCCTTTCTGTGTGATCTGCTGTTCTCTCTAGAAGATTGTGTCATATTCTCTTTATCTCAGGTGTTCTGAAATTTCACATGTCATGTACAGGGTCTCTTTGGGGCCATTGTGCTGGACCCTTGAGGGACATCTGCAATTTGAAAACTCATGCCTTTAGTTCTTTTTTTTTTTTTTTTTTTTTTTGATGCCTTTAGTTCTGGAAAATATTCTTGCAGGTTATTTCTTGAAGATTTCTTCTACTATTTTTTTTTCTTTTTTGATAAATTTTACTTTTCATTGATCACCTTCCTGGATCTAATTTTCTTATCTTCCCTTCTCTTTCCTTCCATTTGTTTCTTGGCCATTTTCTTCTCTTTTCTGGGAGATTTTCTCAAATTTATCTTCAAAATCTTTAAGTTTATCATTTCTACTATTATATTGTTGAGTTTCAAGACTTCTTCTTCCCCTTTGTTTTATTATTTTTTTATTATTTTGGTTTCCTGACTGTACATTTTATATAGCAGCCTGTTCTTGTTTCATGGATGTACTTTTTCTCCGATAGTCTATTTTCTCAAAATTACTTTCCCTCCATTTGTGTCTCTGCATTTCATCCACGAGGATTCCTTAGGCATTTGGTGATTGCTTCCCACTCTCTCCCCCTTCTGTCTGCAGTGTTGTGATTATCTCTGAGCTGACCCACCAAATTTGGTCTTTCTCATCTTCTTGGCCATTTGGCATAATCCTTTCCAATCAGTCTTTCTTAAATGCTGACTTCACATATTATTCCATTGGTACAAAGCCTTCAATGGTTTCCTAATTCTTACTTTATCAGACCTAAACTCTTCCATTTTTAGCATTCCCAAACTCTCACTCCACCAAAGCTATGCACCACGTCTCTCGTCCTTGTAATGTGGACACTTTTGTGTGGTCAGAATAGAGATTAGGTAAGAATAATACCAAGAACACGAAGAATAACAGTTAAGTAATAACAATACTAAAGACTATTAAGAAAAAGCAATCAAGGATGATAAAGACTTTCACACTGAAAGACATTACAGATTCTTTCTAATATTTCTGTGATGCCCACATCATTATGCCCATCTTACAGGTAAAGAAATGGCGGCTTGAACGGGGAGGTGACAAACCCAAGATAACAGATGGGTAAGCAGCAAAGCAGCACTAAATCCATGTCTCAGTGTTCTGTCCACAATACTGTCTACTGATTGAGTCAGGTGATTCACCCAGGTGACAAGGCTTCTTCAAAGCCACCCTCTACTATATGTATTGACCATGAGCTCCCATGTTTTTCTGCTAAGTGCCAGCTCCTCTGTGTACATACAGTGATCTGTTGTATACGCTTTATACCTCACTCTTGAGCGTGCGAAAAGCCTTGGATGTTTTGGTACCAGGGCCAATGGGAGTGGCTTACTGTCTTTGAGGACAATCAGGCTTGGCCTCCTGCCTTCTCTCCACATAATTTTTAATAAACCCGTAATCTCTTTCCAAGCATTGCAGACCTTTGGCTTGGACCAAGAAACCTGGAATTGTTTAAGAGAACATTAATTTCCTATGAGCTAGGATTACAGGCTGTCTAGAACTTCTTAATGAACAGCCACACTGCCTTTTTGAAGTATTTACCTATTTGCCAACGCAAATCTGAAGGTCACACTAAGTATTACAGGTTGTCCTTTCTGGAAATTAGAATCTTCTAGAAGTTGACCAGTGGTGGACCCTGGTGCTTGGGTGTTTCTTTGATGAGACTTTCAGGATGGCATCGTTAGTCCTCTTCCCCACACACGCTCCCCTGACATCTTACTCTTATTTTTATGGACGTTACGTAAGTGAAACATTTTATGATTCAATCCCATCACTTTATCTTTGTTGAAGGTAAAGCCAAGTTCAAACCTTGCCTTATTTTATTTTTTCAGCTTCTTCTCCCTCGAACTGGACTGGTGGGAAAGTATTTGAGCAAAATCCAGAAAACCCACGTTCAGACCTGATGTTAACTATCTGAATGATGCTGAACAGAACACAGCACCTTGGAACCTCAATTTTGTGATGGGGGTTAATATATGTGCTGCCGAAGCGAGCACTGTGATGGGGGTTAAATGAGTGATTCTCAAACCAGCTCTGATACCCTGAAAATTAAGCATACTTACTCCTGACTTCACAGTTACTATGGAGTCAGAGCTTTGAAATGACAGTGGATTCTCCTTGATGTTCCCCTAAGCTCCTACATTGAATGGTGATGAGGACCCTATTGGGAAGTGCTCAATGGTACCTTCTCCAGCATGAAAATACGAAGAATACTTTGCAAGAAAGACTATATTTTCAATTTTTACCTCCTTCTGATTTTTAGCACAATGGTTCTACTAAGCTGCTGTTTTTTTCCCCTGTGAAAATGATTTTGTGAGAAAATGTAACCAGTGCAATTACACTGAACTTTCATAAGATGAAATGTTAATAAAATGGATGTTTGACCAATAAAATACTTGATGCCAAATTAAATGGGCCTGAAGGGAATTATGCTTTGGAGCAAACTCCATGGGAAACAGGATGAAAAGGAAATATTTTTGAGCAACTATATGAATTTCTCCAGAAACACAAATATATAAGTTACAACATCTTTGGTTTGCCTTGGGGGGATAAAACGTTGTGGCTAAAGATGTAGAGGCTAACGACAGATTTCTTGAGTTCAAATCCCAACTTTGCTAATTCTTGTCTGCTGGCCTTGGGGAAGTTGGGGAATAAGGAGCACACCTTATTGTGCTCCAAGTTTCTGGCCTGTACATTGAGGGTAATAACGATATTTTCCCCATAATGTTGAGAGGATTGAGTGTGTCCGTTTAAGGCCATTAGTAATGCCTGGTGCCCAGGAGATGTTTGGTCTATATGAGTGATTATCTTTAGAAAGTCATGAACTTGAAATAGTTTTTGAGAAGTGATATGTTCAGATACCTTTCCTGGAGCCGAATGCTGGGTTCCCTGTTTTCTCCAGGAGCTATCAGGGGCCTTGAACTGTTGAAGACTCTCCCAACGCTACAGGGCAGGTCTATGATGGGAAGAGAGGAATGCTAGTGTTCAGTGTGAGTGACCTCTAAACTCCACAGCTCCTTTACACAGCAACAGAGTGATGATGATCCAAAATGCTTGGAAGAAGCAGTCTGGTTAATTAGGCTTCTGGTGAGCCAATGGTCAGTTTTCTCTAGGGTGGGTGGGAGAGTAAATTAGGGTAATAGCAGTCAAAAACCTTACTTTCTGGCCTGTTGTACTTGCTGCCCATGTCTGTTCCCTTCCTACTGTGCATGGATTCCCCCATCTGAAAGTCTCTGCTGGGACCCTGCGGCCAGGCCACCAGATCCTTCCTGGCCCTTTCTGCCCATTGCTTCAGCCTCATTTCTTCCTTTGAAGCCAAAGCTTAGAACATAACAAACTATCTGGGCTTCCAGTATGGAATGCATCACTGCATTCCACTTGGAATGCCTCTTCCTCCCTGGAGACGTGTACTTGTGTTTTTAATGAAAAGGACTGAGGGTCACCTCCCTTTAGAACCTCTTCTGTCTCCTTCATGATGTTACTCACTTGTCTCCCTCACCCTGCCTCATCTTGTAAAACCTCTATTATAGCACTAAGAGATTATACACTTCTATTATAGCAATCACAGACATAGGGAATTATGAATTATTCAAAACCAAGTCTGTCCCTCCTACTAGTAAGAGACCTTCTTGAAGATAGGGACCAAGCAGCATTCTTCTCTGAACACCTGGCCAGTGGCACAGACCTGGCTCAGCATCAGTCTTTACCTGCTTGCTTAAGCAAGTTCAAAGTAACCAACAGAGAAATGTTTCCTTGACAACTGAGACTTTTATTTATCTTTGTTTTATTTTGTTTTCAATTTTTTTCTTTGAAAATAATTTAAAGAATATTTTTTGCCGAAATAGACACACAGAAAGTGCACATATTATAAGTGTACAACCCAATGAGTTAGAAACTGGACACATCTGTGAAACCCGTGCCACACCGCTTCTCATGCTTCTTCCAGTTATTATCTGTCTCCCCACTCCCCTCCCCCACCCTCAAAATCACTATTTGATTGTGGTTAATTTTACCTCTGATGTTTATATAAACAGAATTATACAGTATACACTCCCTTGTGGCTGGCTTCTTTTGTTCAACAGCATGATGTGGGTGCTCTGAGTTTTTGACAGAATGTATAGAAAGCACAGGACATGGCTTGAAAGCATACAGATCCCTAGCCTTTCTCTCACACATCACTGAAATCTGACATAGTGTCGCTGAAAGAATATGAGACAAAGTGATTTGTCAAAGGTTTCACAGATATTCAGTGATAATATTTGGGTTAGAAACCGAGTTTCTCTTTTGTTCAGGCAGATATGCATATTGAAAAAATTAAGGATAAATCCTAAAATAATGGAAATAGATTATATAACTCTCAACCAAAGTGAAAGGAACCAAAGGAATAATAATTATTTTGTAAAAACCAACAGTAATCCAATAAAAGTCAGGGGAGGAGAAAAAAATAAATAAAATACAAATAAAAAAATACAAATAATGATTGTACAAATAAGTCCAAACAGAACAGCAGTTACAAGAAATGAAAAAGGATTAAATTTTATTAAATTTCAGAGATTCTCAGATAAGATTTACAAAATCCAACTTCATGCTATTTACCAGAAATAAATCTAAAACATAATAAAACATAGAGGTAAAAAGGAAAGGAATAAGAAGAGGTATAGTAGGCAAACCTTCTCTTCCTCTCTCTTCCCCACATCCAACACAGCAGCCAATCCCATCTAATTGCACTGCGAACCAAACATTTCTCACCTCCTTTGCTACTAACACACTTGTCCAACACATTAGCATCTCTGCTCTGGCTTATACTGAAACCTCCCAACTAATCTTTCTACCATTACCCCTCTGGTTTAATTCTTCGAATGGCAGCCAGAGTGATTCTTTTCAAACATGTTCAAAATATGTCACTGATCAAAACCCTTTGGTAGTTTCCTGTGCCACTCAAAGTCAAAATCCCACATTTCACCATGGTTTTTAAGCCTTACACATTCTAGCCCCTTGCTTTCTTTTTTGAAATAATATCATATGACTTCCCACTTGATCAATGCGTTCCAGACTGAAGCTAGACTAGAGGACACTGAAGGTAAAACAAGAACACTGGCAAAAATCTTGGGACAAACTTGTTCCCACCCTAAACAAAAAGTAACACCAGGGACATTTGAATCTGGTGACATATTGAAGATAACCAAAGAAGCAACAAAACCCAAATCTGGTTCAAAACCAGACTAGACTAAATCAACCTTGACAGTAACAGGCTGGTAGGAAAGCTGTACCCATTTGCAGTCATAAATACTACCTACTTCAGTCCGAATTCTACACAGATATCCAGCAATCAACTTTTAAAAGTGAGACACATAAAAAAGCCAGGAGAAAAAAAAATGTACTGTCAAAAGATGATGCAATCAACCTAGTCAGACTAAAAGAGGACACGCGTTGTGTAACCATCAGAAAGAAAGTTCAAAATAACAATGATTAATATGTTAAAAGGGTTAATGGGGGGTGGACAGTATACGTGGACAAATGGACATTTCAGCAGGGAGATTGATAGCATAAGAATCAAAGGAAATGTTGGAAATAAAAATGTTAGTAAGAAAGATGAAAAATACTCCATTAGGGGTTCATCAGGAGACAATACAGATGAGGAAAGAAGCCATAAACATGAATATAGGCCAGTAGTAATTACCCAGAATGAGACATGAAGGAAAAAAAAAAGAGAGAGAGAGAGAGAGTGGGGAAAACCAGAACAGAGCAAACAAGAGCTGAGGAACAATATCAAGTGATCTATCATACGTGTAATTGGAACCCTAGAAGGAGAAAAGAAACAGATCAGGGCAAAAGAATACTCGAAGTGATAAAGGCTGATAATTTTCCAAAAGTAATCAGTGACAACAGACCAGAAAGCCACAAAGGCCAAAACCCTCCAGGCAGGAGCAGAACTAAAAACAAAGTACCTGGACAGACCATATTTTTTTTTTTAATTTTTATTAACATATAATGTATTATTTGCCCCAGGGTACATGTCTGTGAATCGTCAGGCTTACACATTTCACAGCACTTAACAGCACATACCCTCCCCAGTGTCCACAACCCAGCCCCCCT
>JAQQSY010001399.1:0-14414 GCA_028646535.1 Procyon lotor | reverse complement strand
TATCAAAACCTTTCCATATTGCATAGCACTGTACTAGATATTTTGGAACACAAAAAGATGAAATCCAGGCCATGACCTTAAGTTCTGACAATCTAACTGGGGCAGATTAGTATCATTCAGGGAATAATAAAGGCCAGGAAACCTAGGGGAAATACGATGTGTTAAATTACGCTCCTGATACTCATTTATTCAGCAAACATCAGTGGAGTCCCTCATTTCAGGTACTCCTCTAGACATGGAACATACAATATTGAACAAAACTGATAAAAATATCTATTCTTAAATGGCTTATAGTGCAGTAGAACAGACAATAAGCAAGATAAATATGTAAATACATTGAAGAGTAAATAATGCTAAGTAGAAACAATGAGGAGGAAAGGGGTATGTGAAATGTCAACAAGACACAGTGCGGAATTTTTATAAGGTATTCAGTGAAGGGTTCACTGAACAGAAATCTGAAGAAAGTGAAGGAGCTGAATTGACTGGCCATGCAGATAACTGGAAAAGCATTATGACACGTGGAAGGGAAGTCAGGTACAGAGGTCCATAGCAGAAGTATATATGACCAAGGGGGCAGTGTAGTGGGCATGGTGTGAATGGAGAGAGAGAACGTTGGGTAATGAAGTCAGAACCAGATCATTAAACATATGTAGGTCATTGTAAGAACATTGACTTTAACTTGGAGTAAGAGTGTTTTGGGATGAGAATGAATAGAAATCAAGAAGCAGGTAGAGAGAAAGGATATCTCCAGGATTTGAGATCTGAACTGGGTTTCAGTGAGTGGACAGAATTTGAATTGTTGTACCATTATTGATAAATAGCTTAATATTAGTAAAGACATAGCAAAAATTACTTTAGAGTCTTTGAGGATAAGATGCCTAGTGTGCCTTGAGAAGAGAAAACATTCTGGGACTGGCTAATTGTGGTGGAATTAAATTACTAATGGCCTTGAAAGACCTGAAAGGAATTTCATGTAGGATGATATAGAAAATCGGTAATCTTGGAAGTTTTTGACCAGCAGTTTTGAATAAATTGGAGAAAGAGCAGAGAAGGACAAGAGATAAAAGGAAAACAGAGAGAGAAAAAGAAGGACCAGTGAGAGTTATCTTTTTTTTTTAAGAACACATTATAGAGTTTATTACAATGCAGACATGAAATGTATGACATTAATGACACAAAGGACTGGACGAGGAAAACGGAAACATTTTCTTGCCAAAATCTTGTGTTAAATGTTATGTTATTTTAAGGTAGATAATGATGAGTTAAAGTTGTATATTATAAATCTCAGAACAACTACCAAAATTCACAAAAAAGGAGGTGTAAGCTAATAGTGCAGATAATATTTAAAACATTAAATCTAAAGAAATCAGAAAAAGAAAAAAAAAGACAAAAGACCAAAGGGAACAAATAGAAAAAAACAGATAGAAATACAAAGACACTGATAATTACCTACATTAAAAATAAATGATCTAAAAACTCCAATTAAAAGCTACAGTGTCCCAATGAATAAAAGGCAAGACACAACTCTATTTAGTCTTTAATAAATGCCTTGTAAATATAAAGATATAGATAGGTTAAAGATTATTAGATTGAAAAAGACCATGTAAATAGTGATCTTAAGAAAGCTCTGCTAGCTATATTAAAATCAAAGCAGGCTTCAGAATAAGGAATATTACCATAGAAAAAGAGGATATTTCATCATAATGAAAGAGTTAACTCATCAAAAACGTAAATTTAAATACACATGTAATCTGCCTGAGCTTCAAAGCAGACAAAGCAAAAACTGACAAGAGTCGAAAAGAAAAATAGGTAAGTCCATAATTCTTGTTGGAGGTTTCCACATGCCTCTCTATTCCTAACCCTCAGTGGACTTTGAATTTCCTCCTGTGGTTTGTAAACATGGATCGTTATATGCACTTGTGAACAGAACCACTGATAAGGATAATGTAAGAAAAGTAGTTTGAGATGGTAGAATAGACTAAGAAGTAAAGAAAGGTAAAGGGAGACGGAAGAGGTAGGAATAGGAAAGTAAGTGAAAACATATATGAGTAAGCCAGACAAGTTGGAGTTTTATTAATAATTTTTATTAATTTGACATTAAGAATGTGTTAATGTATTAACATTTATTGTAGTGGAGTAATCTGCTTTTTAGGATACCTCTCACTGGTCCTTCAGCTGTCAACATTTTGAGATAGGCAGTGGTTTGAAACCTATTTTTCTGAGAGTAAAATAATAAAGTACTTTAATGTTTGCCTCCTACTGCCTCTCTGACATGGAAAAATTTTCACACAGGCTGATACAGGAAGTAAAAATACAAATTGCTTTTACTGAGCCAGTGGACTGTGAAATGCAGTAAATTTCTAAATAGCATCACTAGAATGGTGTTTATGACTGTGGGAGATTTGCTTACTACAGGGTACACTTTTAGGTGGGTTAGGAATTTGTGAAATTCTATTTTCTATATGTGACCTTTAGCAAGTATAGAAGGTGGGAGAAAAATTCTGTTCAACCTTAACTGGTTTACAAAGTAATCTCCAATAATTGGGTTGTCACTACCCATGGTTAAACCAACTAAAAACAGAATCAGCATAAATATGTGAAGTTTCATGTTTCTGAGCTGAAATCAAAAAGGGGTAGAGGAGAGTTTTGTGAACAATAATAAAGAGCAACAGCATCTCTAATATGTTTAATGAATTTTCCGTGATCTTTTTTATCTACACTTGTTTGTTGTTCTTATTGTCTTAGATGAGACAATCCTGGTATGGAAACATAAAAGGCCTTAATTACCTCACACGTTGTATTACTGATGGCGAGGGTACAGGAAGCAATATCCTAAGACAGGAGGTCTCAAACTGGCCATTGGACTAAACCTAAGAACCCCAGCTTCTCTTTGTAAATAAAGTGTTACTGAAACAGTCATATGCATGATTTACCCATGGCCTATGGCTGTTTTTTGGATAAAATGACAGAGTTGAGTAGTTGCTATAGAGGTTGCCTGACCCACTAAGGCCAAATATATTTATATGTGGCCTTTATAGAAAAAGATTAGGGCCCCTGGGTGGCTCAGTCTGGTAAGAACCTGCCTTCGGCACAGGTCATGATCCCTGGGTCCTGGGACAGAGTCCCCCCACTCCCCCTTGGGCTCCCTGCTCAGCAGGAAGTCTGCTTCTCTCTCTTCCTCTGCCCCTCCCCCATTTGTGCTCACTCTCCCTCAAATAAATAAATAAAATCTTTAAAAAGAAAGAAAAAGATTGTCATTCCTCTTCTTGAGAATCATCGCTTATGATAATCATGCCATTGGAAGATAACATAAATATTCTGTTAATAGAAGGCAAAGGAAAGTGGAGGAAGAAGTGGGTGGCAGAGATAAGAACTCATAGCAGTAAAAGAACTCATGGGCCTCATTAACCAGCTTTTGAGAACTACTGTCTCTGAGCTCATTTGAACCCCCACATCATCCAATGTTTTATTTTTTTTAATAAAAAGTTTTTTCCCCCGAATTCTATAACACCGTATTTTTCATTGCCTTAGGAGGAGGTATTTAATGTCCTTGTACCAAACTACCACAAACACAGCTAGGATGCAACATAACAAACAACTGTTAAGAATTATGCTTTTTTACCAAGGCGGTCAATAATAGGCTGTTGTCATTTTCTCATTCTCATCTCTTTCGTTACAGAAGCAATCGCATCATTTTGAGGCTGTACGGATGAAAATCGTTACTTGCTGAGATCAAAATGTAAAGGCAAAAATAGATGAGAAATTCAGATCTATTACATGCCACATGGACTACTATTTATTTAAAGACTGAAATTTGTTTTGTTTATTGAGGGGAACATCCATATTCTCTCTTTCTGAGAAGAGCTTGATAGCACTTCTACCTCATCTACGAAAACTCAAGGGGCCGTGCACTTTATGAACACATGCGGAAAAAGTGCACTGTGCAGCAGGGTGATGGAAACACCGACTTCAGGGTTCTCAGCCGCCAGCTGCTTTTGCTGCTGCTCTCATGGCTGTTGCAGCCTGTGTTGAAAAAACTGGATTGATGAATATTTTCATTTGTTTCAAGACAATTATTGGTAAATTTTTCTGAAGGAACTATGCCTCTTTTCATTTTTACAATAGATTTTAAAGATTCTATATCTATCTTCTATCTATCTATCTATCTATCTATCTATCTATCTATCTATCTATCTATCTATCTACCTATCTATCTATCATCTAAAAGCACTAATTGGGCGGGGAGGAGAGGGAGAGAGAATCCCAAGCTGACTTACCACTGAGCATGGAGCCAGCTAAGGGGGCGGGAAGGGGTTGATCTCAAGATTCTGAGACCATGACCTGAGCTGAAATCAAAAGTCAGAAGCTAAACCAACTGAGCCACCGAGGCACCCCTTCACAATAGATTTTAATTCTAATTTAATAATAGGCCAATAGAGCAAGAAAGTTGAAAACAGCATTTCTCAAACTTCTTGGTCTCAGAACACTTTCATACTTAAAAATTAGTGAAGATTTCAAAAAGTTTTTTCATTTATGTGGATTATATTTCTTACTGGCATGTGTAGTATTAGAAATTAAAACAATAATTTCAAAAATATTTATTCATTTTTAATTTTGAATCATGGTAAAATACACTTAACATACAATTTATAATCTTAACCATTTTTAAGTGTACAGTTTAGAACTGTTAAATATATGCACTTTCTTTATATCATTAATTTATTTTTACATGACTATAAGAAACACTATACATAGTCACATAAATATGTATTTTTATTTCAAAATAACTATTTATTTTTAAAAAGAATATTTGATTCCCCCCAAATTCTGTAAAGGTAAAAGTGGCATAGTTTTACATTTTTTAAGCCTCTTCAATATCTAGCTTAATAGAAGATGTCAGATTCCTGAATGTATTTCTGCATTCATTTTACTGCAGTATGTTCTTTGGTGAGAGTTTATGACAAAATTCTGGCTTTGTGTAGATATGTTTTTTGTGATATACTTCTCCCTTCAATTCTCCAGTGTTTGCTTCACATATTTGGGAGCTCTGATATTAGGTACACATATATTTGTATTGATATTAGGTACACATATATTTGTAAGTGCTGTATTTTTTGGTAAACTGACCCTTTTATCATTATATAAAGTCTTTTTTTTAATATTGTGACAGTGTTTTACTTGCAGTCTATTTCATGTGATATAAATATAGCCATCTCTTCTCTCTTTTGAACCTTGCATGGCATATCTTTATCCATCATTTCATAAAGTGTCATTAGGAATCTATCAAAACCCTTGAGGAGAACACAGGCAGCAACTTCTGTGACCTTTGCCACAGTAACTTCTTGCTAGGCATATCGCCAAAGGCAA
Organism: Procyon lotor; assembly: GCA_028646535.1. Classification (NCBI taxonomy): domain Eukaryota; kingdom Metazoa; phylum Chordata; class Mammalia; order Carnivora; family Procyonidae; genus Procyon; species Procyon lotor. Next base: position 9,047 of record JAQQSY010001399.1, on the reverse strand, counting down.
GGGAAACAAAGGCAAAAATGAACTATTGGGGCTTCATCAAGATTAAAAGCTTTTGCACAGCAAAGGAAACAGTCAACAAAGCCAAAAGACAACCAACAGGATGGGAAAAGACATTTGCAAATGACATATCAGATAAAGGGCTAGTCTAAAATCTATAAAGAACTTATCAAACTCAACACCTAAGGAACAAATAATCCAATCAAGAAATAGACAGAAGACATGAATGACATTTCTCCGAAGAAGACATCCAAATGGCCAAAAGACACATGAAAAAATGCTCCACATCGCTGGGCAGCAAGGAAATACAAATCAAAACTATAGTGAGATACCACCTCCCACCATTCAGAATGGCTAAAATTAGCAAGTCAGGAAACGACGGATGTTGGTGAAGATGTGGATAAAGGGGAACCCTCCTATGCTGTTGGTGGGAATGCAAGCTGGTACAGCCATTTTGGAAAACTGTATGGAGATTCCTCAAAAGGTTAAAAATAGACCTACTCTCCAAACCAGCAATTACACTATTGGGTATTTACCCCAAAGATACAAATGTAGTGATCTGAAGGGGCACCTGCACCCTAATGTTTATAGCAGCAGTGTCTACAATAGCCAAATTATGGAAAGAACCTAGATGTCCATCAACAGATGAATGGATAAGGAAGATGTGTTTTAATACATATACAATGGAGTACTACTTAGCCATCAGAAAAATAAAATCTTGCCATTTGCACCGACATGGATGGAACTAGAGGGTATTACACTAAGTGAAATGAGTCAATTAAGAAAGACAATTATCATATGATCTCTCTTATATGTGGAAATTAAGAAACAAAACAGAGGACCATGGGGAAGAGAGGAAAAAATAAAACGACAAAATCAGAGAGGGAAATAAACCATAAAACTCTTAATCATAGGAAACAAACCAAGGGTTGCCAGAGGGGAGAAGAGGTGGAGATGGAGTAACTGAGTGATGACATTAAGGGGGGCACGTGATGTAATGAGCACTGGGTATTATATAAGACTGATGAACCACTGACCTCTACTTCTAAAAGCAATAATACATTATATGTTAATTGAATTTTAATAAGAATAAATAAGTTTATAAAAAAACTCAAACACCCCCAAAAAACAAAGAATAAACAAAACATTAAGCAAGTCTCTTTTGGATAGCATATAATTGGATTTTTGTTGTTAATTTGGTTAATCTATGTTTTTGATTAGCAAGTTTAATCCATTCACATGTAAAGTAATTGCTGATAGAGAAGGTCTCATCATTGCCATTTTCTTTTTGTTTTATGTCTTGTAGCTATTTTGTCCTTCTTCCTCTCTTACTGCATTTTTTTGTGCTTTATTGATACTTTGTAACCTTATGTTCTGAATACTTTCTCATTTCTTTTGCTGTACACTCTGTATTTTCTTTGCAGTTACCATGAGGATTACCTAATATCTTAATTATGTAATCTATTTTGAACTGATAACGTCAATTGCATAAAAAAATCTATTCCTTTCCATTTCTGCCTTTCCCACTTCATGTTTCTGATTCACAAATTACATCTTTTTATATTGTATATTATTGTCATAAATTTAGTTATTTTTTTGTACTTTTAAATTCTGTATCAGAATTAAAAGTGATTTAATCACCAGTGGTATAATATTAAAGGATCATTTCTGTCTATGTATTTACCTTCACCAGAAAGCTTTATATTTTTATATGCTTTCATGTTGCTGTCTAGGATCCTTTTGTTTCTACTTGAAGGCATCCCTTTAGCATTTCTTATAGGGCAAGTGTAGTGTTAATAAGCTCCCCAGCTTTTGTTTATCTGGGGAAATTTTAACATTTCCATTTTTTTCTCAGCTTTATTTCAGTATAATTGACCAAAAAATCGTATATATTTAAGGTGTACAATTTGATGTTTAACATGCATATATATTTTGAGAGAACCAGCACATTCAAGTTAATGAACATATCCATCACCTCACATTATTATCATTGTATGTTGGTGTTGTATGTGTGTGTTGGTGTGTGGGTGCACATGTGGTGAGAGTACTTAAGATTTGCCCTCTTTGCAAATTTCCAACAAACAATGCCCTCTTTGCAAGTTTCCAACAAACAACGAAGTATTATTAACTACAATCACGTTACATTAGATCTGCAGAATGAATATATCTTACATAACTGAAACTTTATATCTTCTGATCAACATCTCCCTATTTCTCTATTGCCCTGCCCCTTGGCAACCACCATTTTCCACTTTGCATTGTGTCTTCCAGGTTCATCTATGCTGTTGCAAATGACAAGATTCCCTCCCCTTCCTTTTTTTTTTTTAAGACTAAATAACATTCACTTATGTATAAACATTAACACTTGTTACTCTTTGTCTTTTTGATAATAGCCACCAACAAAGTTGCTAAGGACATATAATGTTCTTAGGACAGTCTTTTTCGCAAATGGTATTGGCAAAACTGGATATTCACATGCACAAGAATTAAATTGAACCCTTATCTTTTATTATTTACAGAAATCAACTCAAAATGGCTTAAAAATTTAAAAGTAAGACGTGCAACCATAAAACTAACAGAAAAAAATTGGAGAAAATCTTCTTGACATTGGTCTGGGAAATGATTTTTTAAAATACGACTCCAAAAGCACAAGCACAAAGGCAAAAATAAGCAATTCAGAGTGCATCAAATTAAAAAGCTTCTACACAGCAAAAGAAATAATCAACAACATGAAAAGTCAACTTACCCAGTAAGAGAATACATTTGCCTAAAACATCTAAAAAATAAAGTCTTAAATAAAGCAAAAGCAACAACAAAACAGTCATATATCTCAGTCTTTACTAACTGTCTTCATACCAAGGAAGATGTTGGGTAATAAGCCTAGTCAGAGATTTTGGGGAGTGTCTAAAATCTTTTCTGGGCTTGTCAGGTAATTTCCCAGTTGGAGAAATTTGCCCTCTTCTCTGCATCCTGTAATCTCTTACGCCCCCTGGTGACTACCAGCAGTAAAACAGGCTCTATAGTGGTGCCTCAAGAAGGGGTGCTTGCCTATCTATGTTCAGAGGCCCTTGGTCTGGCACTAAACCACCAATTATGTTAGGGCTCTGTATCAGTCAAGACAGAGACCAGTCCCTTGAGTAGCCTCTGAAAAAGCAGATCCTTAGACTCACAGGCCATGCTTCTCTCTCTCTCCTGCGTGGAGGGAGAAGCCTAAGAGTTTGTGGAGTTTTCTCCAGATCATGCTGGGGTGGCTATGGTTGGTAAAAGCAAGAAACGTTCTTACTGGCTTCAAGCCAGCTCTTTCTGGCTTTGTACAACCTGAGGTGCTGCAACTTCTTACTTGGTTTCTGGAGTTCGTAGAAAGGTAATTTGGGCCATATATTATTGTTAAGTCAGTGTTTCTATGGGGGAATGTAAACTTGGAGCTTCCTACCCCACCAATGCTGATGTCATTTCAGTAGGTCACTTTGGAAATATAGATTTTTATTAAATTAAATTTAATGTTATTGTGAATATTTTGGCTCATTTTATCTCTTTTTAAACCCTGAGTACCCTTGATTAATTTTATAAATCAGCAGACATACTTCTATGAAATGTCATATAAGTTAATATGAGCATAACATTATAAATATCTCTTTTCAGTGGCTATGATCGGCTTCTTATTCTTTCCTTGCCTGTTTTACTGGTTAATATATCATCATGGAGGGGCGCCTGGATGGCTCAGGGGGTTAAAGCCTCTGCCTTCGCTCAGCTTGTGATCTCGGGGTCCTGGGATCAAGCCCCGCATCAGGCTCTCTGCTCTGTGAGGAGCCTGCTTCCCTCTCTCTCTGCCTGCCTCTCTGCCTACTTGTGAGTTCTCTCTCTCTCTCTGTCAAATAAATAAATAAATAAATCTCAAAAAAAAAAAAAAATCATGGAAGGAAGCAGTTTACAAAAGCTAATCAATTGTGTTAAGCTTTAAGTGGTTAAAGCTTAAAAAGTAAAAATATTTCCCAGTATGACTTAGTTTCAGGTACATAGGTAAAAAAGAAGATAGCATGCTGAAGTAGTCAGTCAATATTAATTCTCAATAGACATTTAGTCAATGGAATTTGTATTGCTTTCTGCATAAAAAGGTAATAATGTGAACAAAATTAAGAAATGATGTGTTTTTAAAAGAATTACAAATAAGAATTAAATAACTGTTTTTCTTCAAAAGAGGCATATCTTATTGAGAAATTCAGGCCTTTGATCATAGTTGATGAAAATTGTGTTTCTTTGTCCAATTATAAAAATATCAACACTAACATATTTATTGATTTATGGACAAGGTGTTTGGGCCTGCTGGAAGCCGTTTGCCTATCACTTTATTGCAATGACCAGAGAACAGTAAAACTGTTAAAAACTTAAAATTTTTTGGGGGCGCCTGGGTGGCTCAGTGGTTAAAGCCTCTGCCTTCGGCTCAGGTCATGATCTCAGGGTCCTGGGATCGAGCCCTGTATTGGGCTCTCTGCTCAGCGGGGAGCCTGCTTCCCCTTCTCTCTCTGCCTGCCTCTCTGCCTACTTGTGATCTCTCTCCTCTGTCAAATAAATAAATAAAATCTTTAAAAAAAAAAAACCTTAAATTTTTTTTGATAAAGCACATGAAACTATTATTTCTGAGCATGACAAAGCATGCAAATATTTTTGTATTTTGAGTAAAATATTTCAAGAAGAAAATGTCTACTTTTCAATAGTGGCATTTATTTTCTGAGTCAAAGAATGAGTTTTGCAAATGCATTCATATTAGATACACTCCCAGTGCACTGCCGTTAGGGCTGAATCCATTGATTAATTGTCTAGTAAGATAAAGATAACAGATAAAAATCTACTCTTGATTAATTACATATAAGGAAAAGTATGTTTAAAGACCTGTTCAGTTTTGGCATGTTCTTAGAAAATATAATTTTCAAGTTTGAGATGGTTTATCTAGAAGCATCAGCAATAATGGACATAAATTACAGATTTATTTTCTCTTGACTCTTCCAAAGTATTATACCCTATATGCTTCCTCACTTTACCTATCTATGTGTATATCTGTGTGTTTATATACCCATCAGTGGTTTATTGCTCTATTTACTTCCAACATATTTTCAGAACATTCAAAACAAATAATTCAAGACAAATAAGTCAAAAGCTAAAAGCAACAGTGAGCAATGCAGGACATTTTCTAGATTGGAACCCTGATGGAATCAACTCTAAGTTCTCATGAAGAGAATCCCTCTTATTCATTTTCCAAAGAGTTAGTGCAAGTTTGACATATACTAGATGAAAATATGGCTATTTCAAGAACTTTACTTGGGGTAGATAAAGAATGAGAGAATTATTTACATCTTTTTTTTCCCTACCATTTTGTCAAGGATCAAAGCAGAATGGCAGATAGTTGAACTCTTCCTTTTAACAGGTTAGGGTAGTCTAGATATCAAATATTATGTGAATTAATCAGATATTAAAATGAAATAATAGAAATAGAATGCGGAAAGAACTTGAAAAAGACCCTTTTCTCCAAACCGTTCCTCTTCCTGGCTGGTGAACTAATGTAAATTTTCAGCTAACGCAGGGTCAGCCTTATAATCATTCCCCTAAAGTGTTAGCTTAGCTCTTGGAGTTTGCTCTGTTTGATTTTTCCTTCTTCCTGTTCAGATGTTATTTCATTGATCTTCACCAACCCCTTTCACCTCTTGTCCTCTTGATTCATCTTAGGCTAACTGAAATATCACAGGACCCATCAGGATGAAATGTCATAATAACATTTACACTGCAAAACGGCATTGCAGGAAAGTCTTCAACAACTTTGAAATGAATATCAAAGTAGTGGTCTTATTGAACATCTTGATGGCTCATACTCTTCTAGCTTATTGTGCTTTAACATCTAGCTCTTCTAATTTTGTCACACAGCCTGATAAGCCATGCACTACTGCATATCTATACACCTCTTGTGGGTGTACCTGTTTCTAGAATTTCTTCATTTTAAAAACACAAAGAAATGATTTCCATAGTAGTCAAGAGTTTGTGCTCATTTATTATAAAATAGAGCTAGACAATGCTGTGAAAACTGGTAAATCTTTATGATACCTTATGATAAAATAGAACAAAAATAAACCTGTCTTTAAAAAAATATGGCTTGTCAAATGTATATGCGTTTGCCTTAATGATGAAATAATCCACTTTCCTGTCCAGAGTAATAAACACTTTAGGTTAAATTCTTAGTCTTTTGGTGATCTGCTTCTGAGGAAAGACTAAACCTTTTCATACACTGTCTGAGTTGTAAGTAGTGAGGTAGATGCAGTGGGGAGGAATTTGCAAAAGTTATTTTAACTGAAAGATTAGATCATTAGCATCTGTGTCTTTAGGCTCTGAAATATAGATTTTTGCAGCCCTTAGTTTACAAAGATTTTGTTACATAGTTAAGAGGTGCATAGCGCACTGCTACCAAGAAAACAAAACAAAAATAAGAATTAAAATCACGTTATTTTCTTGAATACTAGTAAAATTTATGTATACAAACCCATGTAAAATATACATATTTGCATATATAACTAAAAACATTCTGTGGATTTAGAAAGGGCATTTTTTTTTCTCTACAAGTTTATTACTGACTATTCATGTTTCTTTTCTCCGTATTTCCTTTTAGAGCAAAGATATTTTATATTTGAAATCTTAGTTAATAAATAAGACATTAAAATGTTTGCAATTGGAGTAGTGTGCAAATTAAAATGCACACTACTGACCTTCAAAGATTATCACTTAAACTAATTATCCTCCAAATTAAAATGGCACTTTTACCCATCTATTACAGAATTACTCAAAAGTGATAAAGATCTTTTAACTAAATTTGAAGAACAAGCTTGGGATAGTTTGGTTTAGTAAAAAAGGCTATATAGTACATGTGAAACTCACTTGAATTGTCATTAGGAGACATTCAAAAATATAGTCCTTCTGTAGAAAATGAGAAACTAAGCATGACTTTTTTAGCTTCAGAGGTTATGATTGTGTAATCTAATGATATATAGGCTATGCAGTACTTAAAATTCATCCATTTATATGCTCAATAACAGACTACATGTTACTTTTTTATGTTTGAATTCCTAGGGTAAAATAGGTTATACATTATAATATTATAATTATAATATTATATATTATATATAAACAGGTTATCTATATTTATATATACATACTACTATTCTTTTTGTGGCCATTTAACTTTTTATTATTTTAAATGTTTTCTAATATGGAGTTTATACATTATATACTATTTTGTGTATGTGTATATATATATAACATATTTATGATATCATTACATGTATAAAATACATAAAATATGATATATCTACCTCTCAAATTATATCAAGACATTCAAATCTCTCTGATGAGGCCCAACTCGAGCTTAAACTACCCAAAGAACTCAGAACTCGTCTGTTAAAAAGGGTCAGTCATGCTTCCAAATATCAGATGAAGAGGTAGTTGGAGGGTCAGTTTCACTGTATTTGCCTCTGCCAAAGTTTTATTGGAGGGCTGCTGAAAACTCTCCCTTTGGTTATTTTTCACAGATTACAGTGTGTTCCACACATTTTAGTTCCTGAGGTTACAGTTTTTTAATCAAGACCTATGCAGCTGGGGCCCCTGGGTGGCTCAGTCGGATAAGAGTCTGCCTTTGGGTCAGGTCATGATCCCAGGGTCCTGGGATTGAGTCCCACATCAGGCTCCCTGCTCTGCAGGAAATTGTACTGAATTCTTTGGGTAGTTTAAGCTCAAGTCATAAGAATGAAATAGTTTGCCTAATAAATTGAGTAAATGTCAGATTCAGGATTTAATCCATGGTCTTTAGACCCCAGGCTCCACATTCTTTTCACACTATAATATTTCCCTTCATAATCAGCAAAATTAACATTTTGAAAGAATGTTGATATTTTAAGTTCTGCATTCACTGGCAATTTAACAGCCTAAAAATGTCATTAAAAGTAATATGAGAAATTATACTTGTAACAAGTAGAGTGCACTAATTAATCCAGCTCTTATCTAGTGCAATATGCTAGTTATTAATGAATAACCCTTGACTAGTATCACAGCAATTTAAATTTTATTTATGCATGGAAGAGATCACACTTTTTCTTTTTGCTGACTCCTTTTTCTTCCCTATTTTCCCAGCAGGTGAGTTGAAAATTGTTTGCATACTAATACGTTGGTATAGCCAGAATGGTAAGGCATAGTTTTTTAATTTGACTAAGGATCAAGAACTGGAAGTATCTATTCATTTATCCATCTACTTGTTCATTATCCATGTGTGACTTAATATAAAATTACAGTGGGTCATTGTATGAACGTGGCACACATTGTATCTATAGAATGTTACATGTTTTTATGGATTTGCCTACTTAGAAACTAAGTCTCGACTTCAAAATATTTGGGCTCCAGACATAGACTGTAATAGTTAGCACAATATAGTGGAAACATATTTTAGTATCAGACAACTGTGAATCTTAGATCTGCCACCAATAGGGTGGTCTTGAGTAAATCACTTAACTTTACTTAGCGCCATTTGACCATGTGTAAAATGACAGAATTAGTTTATACATTCCGCATTTGCAAATATGGGTAGCAAGGCTATATGCATAGAATCTGATATATAATTTAGGCACTAGATGCATGTTGTCATCATGACTATCATCTGCTAAGACTAGATCTCTCCTGGGCACCTGGGTGGCTCAGTTGATAAAGAGTGCCTTTGGCTCAGGTCATGACCATGGGGTCCTGGAATTGAGCCCTGCATCAAGCTCCCTGCTCAGCAGGGGGCCTGCTTTGCCCTCTGCCCCACCCTCACCCCCATCAAGCAAATAAAAAAAATCTGTAAGAAAAAAGACAAGATCTCTCCCTACCATTGTTACGGAAGGAAGAATTGAGCTGCATTTTTAATTTAATTCGATCATCTTTTTTTTTTTTTCTTTTAAGCAGTAAAAATAGATTTTATTCAGTAACTACTGCCAGTAGGGGAAAGAGCTGAGCTCCATTCCAATTTGTGCAGAAGTGATTGG
>JAQQSY010001398.1:0-14415 GCA_028646535.1 Procyon lotor | reverse complement strand
TTTACAGCTTTGTCTAGTGGTAACTCATCTATATCATCTATCTCATCCTTCTCAGATACTGCATGAAAATGTTTGAAATGAGAAGATTTAAGATAGCTTCTTAATTGGAGGCCAGAGGCCTAAGGAAGTAAGATTGGCGACATCACCTTGACTGCTTTAGCTTTGCCTCCATGTCACTGAACCACCCAGCCATTCACATCCCATATGAATATCTCCTCATACAACTGCAATAAAATACATGAAACATTTCTTACATCTAGGGAAATTTTTAATGGCACACAAATTAAAAACTTTCCAGGCTTCCGTGTAGATGATAAATCCATGGATATCAAACAATAGATATAAAATAGGAGACTTCATGCATTTGATAATGGTGGCACTTGGCATTTACCTGTGTCTCTTTAGCGTTCAAAATCTTAGAAATATTTGATGTTACTTTGAGCTTGAACTTATTAAGATTGCTTTCTTTTCTATTTACCACAATAAAAGTTGCCAGAATATTAAAATGAGCAAATCCAGGAATTCTAAACTAACTCCAAGAGATAATGTCCAACATGGCCTTAGGTTTCCCTTAGCTTGACTACACCCTGGACAGGCTCTTGCTCCCTGATCTCCCTCTGCTAGCAACTCTTCTACAGTCCAGATGCCCTAACCACGGAGATCCTCCCCCTTCCATTTTTTAGACTATTTACTTGGAAAACTTGCAAATACTTTCTCTGTCCTTTTAAAGTATACATAAATCCTTTCAAAAAACCTCTTGCCAGTTTTATAGCCCAGGAATATCTTTTTCAAGGACCTGGGAGCTGTCACTTTGTAATGTAATTATCAGGCGAGATAGTGTCCAGATCTGTCAGTTTCTCGGAGAAGGGAGGATCCTAACTCCTTGCTCCAATGGTGAAACTTATGAGATATTTGGGTAAGACTAGTTAAAAACATAAGTAGCCTACAAGCCCCCCTACCCACCTCCTCAAAACTCTCCTGCCCTTCCTACCAGTGGAGTTGAGACCAAACTCTTGTTTGATGAGACTTAAAGATGGTCTCATCTTTAAGTGCAATAGCCTTGAATAAAGTCTTTCTTGCCAGTTTAAATTTCCCAGCATAATCTTTGCTTTGATAGTTAACGTTATTAAGGATTATAGAATATATTAAAGGTATATTAAAAGCCTAAAAGAAATGTCATCCTCGATGTCCTCTGAATTCTACTACAGATAATCATTTATTTGAAATCCCTCGATGTTATAATCATGTATGTTTGTCTGTATTTGGTATTAATAAGTTATATTCAGTGATGATTAGAAAATCTTCAGCAAATGTTCAAATATTAATTTCATTGAATACAAGTATCTATACAACAACTGATAATAGGATTAGATTTAATGAATAATTTGTTATGCAATAGAAATTGAGCCTAATGGTTTTCACACATTGCCAAATGGAATCCTTACACAACCCTTTAAAGGAGATACTATTATCTTTCCAATAAAAAACTGAGGCTTAGAGCACTTAAGAAATTTGACAGAAGTTAAACATGTTGTAAACTATGAGCCTGCCCAGACTCAAAGCCTGAGGTTTTCTATTATTTTGTTTATTATTTGTAGGGAAAATTATGGTTTTATAACCATTTTTGGCCATTTTTGCAAGGATTACTTTGGAACACATTCATCTCAGAAAATGCCAACTATCCAGTAATGATGTACACATTTGCTTATTCTTGGAATAATGCGTTCCATGTATATTCATTCTACAAATATTTGAAATAAACACATTTGAACCTCAAACTTGCTTTATTTCTAATTGGAGTCATCCTAGTTAAGAAATATTTTTCAGATATGACAAATACCATTTTCTATGCTAGCTATATAGCACACATACTGTTTTAATATGCTAATAGTATGTGATCTTTGATGTATATAAAGTGGTTTGTCCCCACATTAAATAGATCCAAATTGCTTTTGCTGTGCACATTTATAGCATATTTCATTTTTCTTCTTTTTAGGTTTTATAAGTACCATAAAATATACATGTTCCAGCTTTGAGCCTACATTCACAATAACTGAGGTAAGATTGAAAAAGCCAAATAGCTGTTTTTGTGCAAAGAGTAACCCTAATTAAATAGGAATTGGTAAATGCCTCTTGTTTAAAATCATCTATGTAATTTTTTGACAAGTTTATATATACACATATATATACATGTATACATATACATGTGTGTGTATATATAAACTTAGCTAATTTCCTCACCCAAGAATTTTTTTTTGAATTTTACTTTAGAGATTTTAATGTTATTATAGATACTGTATGGATTTTGGAGTGAAATGGAATTGGATCTCAATCCTCTTTCTAACACATAGTTTCAAGTGTTATAAAATTTTATAGATACCAAAGAATTTTCTACTCTGTAATGGAAAAAATAAACTTTCTATACAATGAAATAAATTAAGATTAATATACAATACAATACTATTCTCTATTTGTTTCCATCTTTACTTCCTTTCTTCTGTATTAGTTCACTCTAAATTAGTATGATAATCAAATATATCTTGTATAATCAGGCCTATTTCAATTCCAATTAATGGAAATCCATTTCTAAGAAGCCAAAACAACAGATGTAAATTATATTTCTTAATTAAGAAATAAAACAAAACATGATGTCCATCTTAGAAATGGCTAGCTCAAGGTTTTTAATGAAATCAGGGACTTTATCCTTTCATCTCTATTGTTCTTTCATGACTTCATGATCTCAGATCAGCTAATTCATGGCTGGCTCTTTCTCCAGGTTTGTGTTATTACAGTTCTCTGATCAAAAAAGATTTGTAGTTCTCGAACAAGAGGAAAAGGAGCCACTTTATTATCAAAACAATTTGAAAATTCCTATGGAAGGACCCAAATGTACTGGATTATGTCACATGCCTATACCTTGGACTAACATCATTGCTGAGGAGGTGGCACATAGACTATTATGAATATGAGTATTATGAATAGACAGCTTGTGTGTGAGTGTGAGAGAGTGGTCATTCAAAAGCAATATCCCCAGTTTTTCATGCTTTTGTAGCAAATAATTATCAAGGGCATGTGTTAAACAACTGAATATGAAATTTCCTCTGAAAAGTTATGTAGTGCTTAATTTCCATGTTCTTTATCAAGAATTAACATTTCATATACAGCATTGTTAATTGCAAATAAAATAACATCACCACTGAGTAATATAAATGCCATAGGCTAGCTTCATTAGATTAATGAGCCAATGACTCCAACCTTGATGTCTCTTCTAATTATGCACAATGCACTGTTTCTTTCAAAAGAAGACATCTAATTAATTAGATACAAATGTCATCTATAGGTCATTGACAGCTAAGATGATCACTGATGATTTAGTTTATTCCAAGGTAACTTAACACTCCTCTGGGATTTCCAGAAAATGTCATCTTTGAATCAAAAAGTTCCCCCGTAGTGAAGGATTATAGAAAAGCAAATCTTCAAATCCTTAACTTTTTCACACAGAGTAACTTGTTATCTAATCTGAGAGGTAAATGCAATCTTTCCAGATACACATATGTGAAGATTTCCTTTTAGTCATGCCAACGAATTAGATGTTTGGAAGAAGCATGTGCTTGAAAAATAAGATACAGTTCATTCATATTTTTAACTGTCGATATTTAAAATGTCATTCTTCTTTAGGAGAAGAAATATCAAATATTTGATAAAAATACATTTTCCGCGCCATTTGGTCATGAAAAACAATCCTTCCCAAAAGTTTTTGTTCATATGTAAGCATATTGATGCTCTGAGAATATCTGTTAAATATGTTCTTTTTAAAAGTAATAAAATAATAGTATTCTGCTGAATTATTACAAGTACTATACTGTTGCAAACTAATCATAAAATGTCTACAAACCTTATGTTATTTAAAGTGTCATGAAAAGAATAAAATTAGGAATAGAACAAAAATATTTTATTTTTCTTCTAATATCTATGTCAATTTTCTGACTAGCATGATGCCAAATAATGCATATGATTATTAATATCATAGAATATTTTTACATCTAGATTTCTCACACAGAATATTATCAAAATGTTTTACATACGTATTATGGTACTTATAAACTTTGGCAAGTAAGCCACTCTTTATAAAATTAGTTATTCCACTAATGACATTGCACCAAACACCCTTATTTATAAAACTAAAAACCTTACAATTGTCATTATGTTTTATTTTTATTGGAAAGGATGATTTTATTTTTTTCTCAGTGTTGTAACATCCTAAAAGAACAAAATATTCTCATGTTACTAATGGACTTAAATTTTTAAAACTCAGAAGAGGTGATAAAATGCACATATGTACTTCGTGTTGATTTTTAATCCTCTTTTAATAAAAATATGATAGAATTATTCTATTTCTCTAAGATATGATTTAACTAAAATTTGTTTTTCTGATCATTTTTTTTAAATTCAAAAGCCCAGGCTCATTTTTATGTGTACTTATAACACATGAACTTGAACAAAGCACTCCTATAAGAAAGTATTGCTGTATTAAAATACTGAGTTTTCTAAAGCCCTAGGAATATTGCTAGGTCCTGGAATCAAGGAAGATATGATCGAGGGAATAAAGTGACATTTAATTTCGGCCTTAATGAGAGGTTTCATCAGATGTGATAGCATGTGGAGAATAATCTAGGTAGATATTGGACCCTAAATAAAGACAAAATGCAAATGAAAATGTGACATTTCCAGGAAACAGAAGCAACGCAGAATTTCATTGGTGTCTAGAATGTATAAATGGGGGCATATAAGAGCAAATGATTTAAAAATATGTTGGAGATCAATTATTATGCTCTATAAATCCTGTTCGGTTTATTTTAGTGAGAGTTTTCATTGAGTAAGTGACTCATTTGGAGAACCTTTGGAGATTAATCTCACGGTATGGAGAAGGATAAATTAGAAGAAAAGAAACACGTGTAGAAATTTGCAGCTTTTTAAATCTATACCCCTCCCCCTATAAATTCATTATATAACCTCATGGCTTCCTATCTATTATACCAGTAACATGGACTTCATTTGAAATTTAAAATAAATTGCTATAACAAAAAGAAAACCAAAACAGAGGTTAAGGGCAAAATTACATGCATATGAAAGCTAAACTTTAATAATTAGAGAGCTTAATGCTTTGGAATAATGTAAAGATACCCTTAAAATACTACTTCAGTTTATATGACTTACTGATTTTAATTTAACTACAGTGTCAAATTTTAATCTAACAAACATGTATGTCTATACATGCTGGTAAGTTTTATCTCAGGATAGGGATCATAGGCCAGACACTGCTCAAACAAGGACCGTGATCAGCCAAATTATTAAATGGCATACCATTTACATTTACGGTCCACAATTTTTAAATTATACATTTTGCTTTTATGGAAGAATAATTTTGAAGCACCACAGGTGAAGTTCTACCTCGAATTTCATACCAAAAACTATTCCACATAGATTATTTACATTTAATTATTGAGCGCATGGTATTCCTCTGTTGATGGTAATGGAAAGGAATCTACAGAACAGAAGTGTCAGAATCATTGCTTTGTCAGAGATTGAAAACAGAGCTAATGTATCTTGAATATGAATAAAAAGAATGGATTAATATCATAGAAGAGGAAAAAATAGAAAAACACTGGAGATAAGTAACAGAATATTTGAATCTGCTAAGAGGCTGGGGGAAATCTCTGTAAGGAATTCATATTTGAGTTGAAGCCCAAGAAGTTGGTGCTCCAAGTGTGGTTCCTGGAAAGCACATAGGAACTTGTAAGGAATGGAAATTCTCCAGCTTGACTCTAGACACACTGTCAGAAACCATGTGAGACCTTGGAACCTGTGTTTTAACGTACCTTCCTGGTGATTTTAATATGCAGCGAAGTTTGGAAGTGTATGATCAAAACTTCTACAGGAAGAATAGAAACTGAGTGAGCAAGAGGTGGGAGTGAAATGCTCCAGGCCTTGTACTTCAGGTAGGAAGAGAGAGATGTCTGCTCAGAGAAATAAAAGGAAACAAGAGCAGATACAGCATGGGCAAAGTGAGGTGAAGTCATGTCAGATGTGCAGTCAGGAGCTCAAATGTGAAGAAATCGAGGGGGACTTTGAACTTTATTTTAAAAAGGATTCAATTGTACATTTATAGTATGTCATTTTATATAAAGCAACAAATATTTATTCCTTACAAAAGTAATATATTTAAGAGTATTATTAAGAATCTACAAACCCAGGCACCTGGGTGGCTCAGTGGGTTGGGCCTCTGCCTTCGGCTTGGGTCATGATCTCAGGGTTCCGGGATGGAGCCCTGCATCGTGCTCTTTGCTCAGCGGGGAGCCTGCTTCCCCCTCTCCCTCTGCCTACTTGTGATCTCTCTCTCTCTGTCAAATAAATAAATAAAATCTTTTAAAAAAAAGAGTCTACAAACCATTCCCATAATGGCACCAAGCAACGGTGACTTTTCCTTCTGTTATATATACTCTCCTTAGTTCCTTTCTTACTCTTATATATTACTGACAAGAACAACAAAATTTAGTAGATAACAACTAAAAATTACTCTACTTTCAACAGTATTATGCCAACAAATGTAAAGTAACAAATATGCATTAAGTAAATAGAGCAATTATTTGCACACTTACAATACTTAATAATATCATATACACTTTAGAGTTCAAAAGGCACTTTTGTATATATTGTTAAGAATGTCAATATCCTTTTTTTTTTAAGGTTTTATTTATTTATTTGACAGAGAGAGAGATGACAAGTAGGCAGAGAGGCAGGCAGAGAGAGAGGGGGAAGCAGGCTCCCTGCTGAGCAGAGAGCCTGATGTGGGGCTTGATCCCAGGACCCTGGGGTCATAACCTGGGCCAAAGGCAGAGGCTTTAACCCACTGAGCCATGCAGGCGCCCCAAGAATGTCAATATCCTTTAAAAGATCTATTTTATACTTATGAATTTTAAAAGCCTGTGCTAAGATATACTTAGTAATATCTCTAGTGGGGCATGCACTCCACACAATTATGTATTTTTCTTTTTTCTTTTCTTTTTTTTTTTAAAGATTCTATTTACTTATTTGACAGAGAGAGAGAGATAACAAGTAGGCAGAGAGGCAGGCAGAGAGAGAAGAGGAAACAGACTTCCCACTGAGGAGAGAGCCCAATGCGGGACTCTGTTCCAGGACCCTGAGATCATGACCTGAGCTGACCTAACCCACTGAGCTACCTAGACGCCCTCAATTATGTATTTTTCATCTGTTTTCTTTACTGATGCACCTCAAATACTTGTAAAAGTATCTGAACCATAGTAAGTACTCAATGAATATTTATTTTGAGAAAGTATTTTAATAAGCAATTGAATCACTATAGCATTATCAGCTACTTGTATGTATAGATTTTATGGCAAAACATTTATTTCATTTATTTGGTCATCTAATTTTAAAATCTTCCATTACTGATGATCACATTGCCCATCTCAGTGTTTCTCCATTTATGTAGCATGGTAGGCTACTTAAAATCATGTGTAAGATGTTTTATCATATGTAGATTCTTCCTTTCAGCAGACCTATACAACATGTTTCCTTTTTCAATTTATTATCAACTGACCCTCATACAAATTTTAGCTGGCCAGAGTGAAACAGCATTCAACTTTTTCCTTAATAGCTACTGTGTGTGTGTGTGTGTGTGTGTGTGTGTGTAGTAAACACACATACACATTTTAAATCTAGTTTGTTTTGTGCAGTCATGTGGAGTGAAAGATTCATCTGTCTTCTGCATAAAAATCAAGCAGTGAGTAGTCATTGTAACAATACGTAAGGATGAGCTATTTGCTCATCCTTTCAGCCATGGCAAAGAAAAGGATTAAAAAGAGAAGAAGAAAGATGCACATTTTTCTGTTATGTTTTTATATAACCCCAAATAAGCTTGTCATACCTAGAGCTTTAAAAAAAAAAAAAGCATTTTTCCCAATATGCCTTATATTAAAATGTATGACTACCTTGGCAACCTTCTACATATTTATATCCTACTTCCATCGGGTTATGACTTTCTCAAAATACAAGTAAACAATAAAGCATTGGAACGCATTGGATGAATCCAGTGAACAGAAGTAATTTTCTACATTTGTATCACATTAGGAACATCTTAACAGTTTATTTCTGGGTTTTGCTCTAAAATGTATGCATTCCAATTGGAAGGATGATACAAAACCAATTTGTAAAACATACATATAAGGCAAGATGATAATTGAAAAACACATTTATATTTGACAATATGTTTCATGAATGCTAAACCGGCAACATGTCTGGCCCTTCATATGACATGTATCTCAACACAAATACACTTGCCATCTCCATGGGAAACCAGAATAAGTTTCATCATAAATTTAGTTTTTGTATGTGAAAAAAAAATTGTATATACATATGTAGAATACAACATATTTTCCATTGTTTTGGCTCTCCTTTTTGGAGCCATGGAGGAAAATGGGTAAGGAGAAACAGATAACTTCTATAATAAATAAATATGAGTTAAATTCTAAACATTTTTATGTATTAGATTGATTTGCTCCTTAGTAGTAGAGATCCTCAAGAATAATGGTGGAAAGTCTGGTTCTAAAGTACATTTACCTGGGGCAGGGGTGCCTGGGTGGCTTAGTTGGTTAAGTGTCAGGCTCTTGATTTTGGCTCAGGTCATGATCTCAGGGTTCCTGAGATTTGGCTCCATGTTCAACGGGAAGTCTGGGATTCTCTCTCTCCCTCTCCTTCTACCTCTCTCCTCTTCTCAAATAAATAAATAAATCTTAAAAAAAAAATAAAGTATATTTATCTGGGTTCAATTTGAACTTTGTCACACCCCCTAGATGACTCAGACAAGACATATAACTTCTTTTTATTTGGAATGGGTATTCTAAGGAGTAAATGAGATATGAAATAAGAATAAGGTTCACTATAGTTTTATTTCTTTTTTTTTTTTAAGATTTTTATTTATTTATTTGATAGAGATCACAAGTAAGCCGAGAGGCAGACCGAGAGAGAAGGAAGCAGGCTCCCCACTGAGCAGAGAGCCCAATGTGGGGCTCGATCCCAGGACCCTGAGATCATGACCTGAGCCGAAGGCAGAGTTTTAACCCACTGAGCCACCCAGGCGCCCCTTATTTCATTTTTTAAATTTGTAAGATCCACTTTTACTGTTTTCTTTTATCTCTATATCTAAACTAAGTCCACTGTGTTATTTTTTATAGTATTTGCAAGCTTTTATCAGTAAAAGGTGGGGCCTTTAATTGTATTAGTGTAGAAGACATCACAGTGTAAATATATTTAATTTTTGTTGTTGTTTTTCATTTCTTGATTCCTTTATCTGTTCCCATTTCCCTGCCCTCAGAAAAAAACACTAATTATTTTTAAAAGTCAGATTCTTTGTGTTTCCTTAATATTTTAGTACTGATCCTTTAAGACTATCATCATTGTTGAGCAAAATAAGAATTTAAATTCTATAACACTAAATGTTATGATGATCTTGAAAACATCTGTGTGAATCTTGGTTTTTAATATTTTTAACTACCATATTTATTTTTTGTTGTTATAATCCCTTAATTGTTTTTCACATTTGTATCTGTTTAGTTACGCACTTACTCTTTAAACTTTACCTTTTCATTTATAGTCTCACCTTGGTGCCCTGATTAATGGTGTGACCCTTGGTAATTGGCTCTGTGACCGCATACATCTCTGTTAACTCTGCAGGACATTGTGATACACAGTGTTTCTAAAAGAAAAGGCTGTGTGTCTAAGTCTTTGGTAATGTTTAAAATATGTATTTCTGATGATATAAAGTAGAAGTGCTTATTGGAGATATAAATGGGCTTTTGTGGATCTTTGTGACATTTTTCGAAGAATGGAATCATTTTGTGAAGTTTATTGATTGGGTTCAAGTGAGATCAGTGAATCAGTTGTAAAAACTGCACTTCATATTTTGTAATCTTGGCAATGAATGCACTGACCGATTTCAAGGTTTAGAAGAAAAGAATCAGAAAGGATGTTGCATTTGTTTAGGAATGTGCAGAATGTGTTAGATAAACCAATCAATACCTAATTACTAGTCTGCAGCCTTCTCTATTTTAATGCTCGGGCTTTCACAGAGATAAACCACCTGCTGTGTGACCTGATGTATTTGTTCTGACAGCACTTTTAAAGGGACTGCTCAAAACCTGGCAATAACTTCCAAAAGAAATAATTTTCCAAGAGACTTATTTCCCCTCACATATCCAACTAAATATACAGAGCCAAAGAAATTTGTGAACAAATAAATGTCCAAACCCCAGAATCTCCGATTCTATATAATGTCAGTGAAATACAATTAAAAAAAAAAACAAACAACGTTGCTTTCTTATTATAATTAATGGAGAAAGTCTAAGGGTATTAGTTATGGTATACAATTGTATCTGTGACTGTATGTAGGTTGGTTAATGAGTGAAAGCTAATTCTAACTATTAGATTTGCTCAAACCTCAATGTGATCGGTCCACACAGGCACTGAAGGCTCTCAGTGGCCCTCAGTGAAATATAATTTACAAAAATTCAAAGATTTTATTTTCTGTTATTCATGAATTGTTAACCATTTATTACAAGCAAGACTCAGTACTAAGATCTGAGTAGAATTTGTTTATTCATAGTCTGTGGCCTTTATAAGTCCTCTTTATCTTATAAACAAGATAAATATGTACCCAGAGTATTTGATTACAAGACAGTGTTATCCTTTTCCTTGAAATTCCAAAAAAGGAGGATGCTTCAGCCAAAGAAGTCTTCAGGGGAAACGGAAGAAGAATGCATCATAAGAATATTTTTCTCCTCTTAGGGTACCTTGAAAACATTTTTGGTATTGAATCAATACAATTAAGATGCTTATATTGCAAAAATTGTTAGAATATACTCCATTTAGATCTTATACTCCATTTAGATCTTATATCATAAAAATCTCAAGAAAACTATAAAAAGTTATCTTAAAAATTCAGATGCAATTAAAATGACAGATACCACAATGATGTTCAGTATTACTGTTCTGTATTATTTTCCTGGTACTTTATATAATGGTGGTCGTTGATTTTTTTTTTTTTTTTGCTTTTTTTCACTATTAATAATTTCCATCTAATTCTCCTACATTCAGATCTGCGTATTCAATTGCCATTGGTACGGTAGGTCTGGTTGTCCCGCAGGAATCTAAAAGTCCTTCCCTTTCTGTGGAATCCTGCCTCATGCTACACCCTACTGCTAGCCTCTTTTTTGCAGTCAAGACCTCGAGAAAACTCTATACATTGTCCATTTCCAGTCACTCAGTTTTCCTCGATCTGGTTTCTATCCCACTGTATCTCTGAAACAACTTTCTCCAAAATTACCAAAGGACTTCCTCTTGCAATATCGAATGGACACATTGTAATACATACCTTACCTAATTTGTTACCTTTAACCCTTTGACCAGTTTCCCTGGTGCTTAGCTCCTGGATTCTTTTTTCCTTTGTCTGCCCCTTCTCAGTGTCCCCTTTTCTGTTTTCTTCCCTCATCTCATTCTCCAGATGCAGATACTCCTCTCTAGGCCGCCTTATCCACATCCCTGGCTTCAACACCTAACTATATGCACACGCTCGCTCGCGCACACACCTCAAACTTTTGGGCTTCCAACCCACATGATCTAATATTCGACTGTCCAATGAACGGATATGCACCCACAGGCACCTCAGCTCATTCTCTCTTCCCAAACCAAAAAGAAAATGGCATCACTTTCCCCCAGTTACCCAACTCAGTATACTGGGAAATAACCTCTGTCTCATCCCCCCCTCGATGTTTTTTCCCACCCACAGCCTCTGGGTCAGACCACTGCCCTCTCTTGCTTGGAGATGAGCTTCCCAATTGTTCTGGCCTCTAACTTCGTCCCCTCCTATCCATTCTCCCCATTGCAGCCAGCGATCTTTTAAAAATGCAAATACGACTGTTCACTTCTCTTGCCAGGGCTCTTCAAAGCCTCTTCGCTGCCCTTCGGGTAAAATCAACTAATTTACAAGGGCTTGCGTAACCCTCCCATTCTCACGGGCCTCATTTATTACCTCTCCTTTAACCAAAAGGCTGCTGACAGCTCCAGAGCGTACTCGGACCCCCCCACCCCCAGCCCCATTTCCCACCAGTCCAGGATTCGGCTCAGGCGACACTTCCTTCAGGCAGCGGGTCTTAACAGGCAAACGCTCAAAGAATGAAATCCGAGGGGGCATCTGGGCAGCGCTTTCAGCTCCGGACTGAGGTTTACCGTCATTGATTTATTTTTAAAAGAAAACATTATCCACATATTTTATCTTCAAAGATAAAGTGTCATTCCTTTCTCCATTTCCCTTCATTTTCTAAAACAATTTTATATGTCCTTTACTTCTGAGAGAAGTTTGTCCCTTTTTTTGCAGTGATTACAAGTTTTACAATGTAACCTTTGTCATTATTTAAGATATTAATTGTATTACATTACTTTGGCTCTGTACAGATAATTTTTCCCAAATTCACATACCTTTATTTTCAAGTCAGCCAATCACAGCCTGTTTGATACATGTGGCATTCTAATCCTAACTCAGAAAGTCCACATAGGCTGATAATATTGAGAACAAGAATGTAAATACTCCTTAAAATTTCATTCTGTTTAATAGAACAAAATTTTTTTTTTGAATTGTGACTTTCCTGAGTATCCTCTTGTGATGCAGAATTTTTCCATGAGAGCATGCTTTTTTTATTTCATTTTACTTACTTTTGAGGAAAGAGAGATTTAACCAGACCCAGTATTTAAATATTTGCAGGTAATGAGGACACTCTCTCTTTTGGTACTCTTAGGTTTTATTTCTCAGGGTGTGAACTGGAGTGGAGATTGAGTTTTTCAGTTTCCGATATAGTTTTCAGGACCTGCAGACTTTGATCTAATGTCAGTCTAGTGGAGCATAGTGAAATGAGATGTGTCCCTTCTCTGCTTTGATTAATTTTGAAATTGATATGTAATGGGTAGGCATTTTATTGAGGCAGAGTTTACAAAATTATGCCAGCCCTATAACTAGCATACCTGGGCAAACTCTAACTCTGCAACTTTTCCTATCATCAGCAGCATCTGCAATCATTTTTCCAAGATAAAAAGAGGGCTTTTAAGGTATCAGAACCTAGAACAGACCATCTCCTACTTCTTAACTCTTTAAAGCTTCCAGTTGCAACCATATTTAGAAAAGAGGCTGGGGGCACCTGGGTGGCTCAGTTGGTTAAGCATCTGCCTTTGGCTCAGGTCATGATCTGGGGTCCTGGAATCTAGTCCTGCATCTGGCTTCCTGCTCAGCAGGTAGTCTGCTTCTCCCTCTGCCCCTCCCCCTCTTCATTCTCTCTCTCTCTCTCTCAAATAAATAGAATCTTTAAAAAAATTTGAAAAAGAGGCTGTGATCTTCTGACCATTATAGCTGAGAGTTGAACAGAAATGGGGGGGGGTGAGAGAGAGAGAGAGAGAATAATTCTACTTTAATAAGTTGTCTTACTCCTTCTAGGCTACTTGAACAAAATACCGCAGATTGGGAAGCTTATAAACAATGGAAATGTATTTCTCAGTTCTGAAGACTGGAAAGTGCAAGATCAGGGTGCCAGCATGGCCCAGTGAGGGCCATCTTCCTGGCTCCTAACCATATTTGTTTCACTGTGTCCTCATATGGTGAATGGGACTAGGAGCTCTGTTGAGATATCTTTTCTAAGAGCACTAATCCTATTCATAAGGGATCCCTCTTTATGACCTAATCATCTCCCAAAGGCCCTGTCTTCTAACACCATCACATCAGGCCTTATGATTCCAACCTATGAATCTTTTGGAGACACAAACTTTCAGACCTTAGCAACAGGCCTATACTTTTAATGAGGTTTTATATATATATATATATATATATATATATATATATATATATATATTCATGTTATATATAGGTACACATATATAGTTAATACACATATACTTGTATTATAAGGATATTTATATTAATATATGTGGACATACATTTATGTTCATGTGTATATATAACATATATAATCATAGTTATTAAATATATATGTGATAATAAATATATGCCTGACAGAATGCCAGAATGCATATTTGTGTGGGCACAGGCAAGCACATGTTCTTGTATATGATTGATCGGTTTGTTGCAAAGTAACAATACATATGCAAGTTCATGCAAAATGCATAAATAATGATTGCATTTTTCTGTTATTACTATTAAGCCACCAAAGAAACTTTTATCACTCGTAAAAGTTCCACTTTTCTCCATAAAATCTGTTTCTCTGAATTATGAAGTGCTTCCTCTTGGTCTAAAAGGAAGACTCAAAACTGTTTTTAAGTCTTGTATACTCAAAAACT
>JAQQSY010001397.1:0-14415 GCA_028646535.1 Procyon lotor | reverse complement strand
TTCTCTCTTGGTTCCAAATTAGGTGCTAATTTTAACTTATCATACAGATGGGCTTTTGAGATGAAGTAACTCATCCAAGCACATATAGCCAGTGAATCTTTAAATGGATTAAATTTTTTTTTAAAGATTTTAGATTTTTTTTAAATCTAAAATTAAATCTAAAATTTAAAGATTTTAAAATCTTTAAATGGATTAAAAGTCAGGCAGTCTTTAAATGGAGGTAGCTTAGGGGTGCCTGGGTGGCTCAGTGGGTTAAAGCCTCTGCCTTCGGCTCAGGTCATGATCTCGGGGTCCTGGGATTGAGCCCCGCATTGGGCTCTCTGCTCGGCGGGGAGCCTGCTTCCCCCCTCTCTCTGCCTGCCTCTCTGCCTACTTGTGATCTCTCTCTCTGTCAAATAAATAAAATCTTAAAAATAAAAATAAATGGAGGTAGCTTAGCTTTGGAAGTCAAGCTTTCAACTCCTACACTGATCTGTCTCTGTGTGTAATAAGAGCTCTCTGATGAAATTGGGCCTATTCAGGGTAGTATGGCTGTAGACAGAGTCCTTTGAATCATACTGTGTTTTTAGGAATTTATTCTGAAGACAAATAATCAAATATATTTCTAAAAAGATTTTTATTTTTTTAAAGAGTGTATTTATTTACTTGAGAGAGAGTGTGAGAACGAGAGGAAGAGAGAACAGAGGGGGAGAGAGAGCATGGAGGGAGAGGGAGAAGCAGACTCTCCGCTAAGCAGAGAGCCTGATGTGGGGCTTAACCCCAGGACCCCAAGTTCATGACTTGAGCCAAAGGCAGACCCTTAACTGAGCCCCCCAGGTGCCCCTAAAAATATTTTTATTGCAATCTGGATTATATTGTGAAAAATTTTAAGCATCCAGAGTGAGGCAGCAAATTATAGATTCCAAGGGTCCTGGAGTCATTTCTAGGCCAGATCCTATCTTTGTCACCTCACCATGGGATATTAATACTGGCCCACACCAAATTTCTGTAAAATTGGAATAAGAATGTGCCTACATCAAAGGAATTTAAAATAGGGAAATGCTGCTTTCTGGATGGCAATCTCAAAATGTGTCTTTCTACACAAAAACTAAAGCTTTTTGAAAACTTCCAAAATTATAAAGTAATTATACGAATAAAGCAATGACACAACTGATCAATATTCAGTGAATGAAAGTTTGGGAAACTCTGAGGGAAGTTGTAAAGGGTGAAAATCCTAATAATCTATAGAAGCTCTGGTGAAGTGATGGATGTCCAGTCTCTTTCTAAAGTCTATCAGCACTTGACATAGATCAATAGTCTATGATAGTGGAGGTTCTACTGTTTGTGTCCATAAAGACAAGGCCTACTGCTGTCCCACTTTAGTTCAGTGATGCAAGCCCACCAAACAGGCTTCTTTTTTGGTTTGGTTCTAGAAGTCATTCTGTCTGGTTCTATACCATTTTAATGTTGGTGTAATTGTTCAAGTTCCACCACCAGTGGCATGAAAGGACATCTACAACCTTGAGGCAGCAATATTTTAGATGCAAGACTGACTTTTGATCCCACCTCTCTTACACTAGTTCACCAGTGAAACATTTAGTTCTCTGTGTACTGGTGGAACAAAATGAAGGATAGTGCTGTAAAACTTTTATCTTTAATGTAACTAATTTTTACTCTTGTATTGCCTTTCTTTTTAGTGTAGAAAGATAATAAGAAAAAGAATTACAGAGGAAACTTTCTATTTCATTGTTCTGAAAAAAGCTACCTATTGAGTCTTTGACATATTTTAGAAACCACCCACATGAATTAAAAAAAAAAGTTTGCTGCTTCTTATGGCTCATTTTAAGGCTCAGAATACAAAGAAATATATGAAAATCATCTTATGATTCCTAAAATTTGGGGGAACTCATTTAAGGTGAAAGTGACAGAAAAAAATTTGCTGGCAAACAGAAACAAGAACCTTGATGAGATGGTCCTGATGACCTGTTACACTGGCAGCAGCACACAGGCACAGGCACTGCGTTCTGGAAACTACTGCTCCTATTTTGAATTTTTGGGCAATTTTTAAGTGAGGGTTTTCCTCCATAATCTTCTTTCTCCGATAGAGTCAAACCTGTTTTGATCCCACTCCAGATTTCACTGGGTGGCCCGGGGCCGCTGGTTGCTGCCTGCAGATGCAGATAGCTGGGGCAGGTGTGGGAGACACACTGTGCCAAGCAGAGTACAGGGTGTGTTTGTGTACACAGGCAGAGAGAGACATACAGATGCTCAATATACAGTTGTGAATGTTTGTACATCTGAGTTTTGTTATTCGGGAGTACTGCTTCTTAGAAAAAAGGTACCGCTATTAAGATCTAGTCAGGAAAACAGGGCCCATTCCTCACTAGAAGGAACTTAATATAGGAATCTGTTGGGGCTTCAGCTCAGGTCATGATCCTGCGGTCCTGGGATAGGGTCTCGAATCCCTTGGGACTCTCTTCAGCAGGGAGTCTGCTTTTTCCTCTGCCCTTCTCTCTAGCTTGCTCTCTCTCAAATAAACAAACATTTAAAAAAATTGTTTCAAAGGTCCTGAAATCTGGAGCCACCACCAGTTCCTGTCTGTAGTGTATTTATCATCAGGCTGTTACTTTCATTTAAGGAATAATGAAGTAAACAGTTATTTTGTAGTTGCTTCTTTTTTAAGAATATTATTTCCCACCTACATTCTTTAGGATATGTGTCCAACAAAGTTATTCTAAAACCCTTTTCTTTTTTCTTTTAAAGATTTTATTTATTTATTTGACAGAGAGAGAGCAGTTACAGGTAGGCAGAGAGGCAGGCAGAGAGAGAGGGTGCTCCCCACTGAGCAGAGAGCCTGATGTGGGGCTCGATCCCAGGACCCTGAGATCATGACCTGAGCCGAAGGCAGGGACTTTAACCCACTGAGCCACCCAGGTGCCCCTAAAGCACTTTTCTTACTTACTTTTCTTATTATGCAAGGCATATTTTTTAGTGATAAAATCAACAATGCACCTTTTAGAAATTAAAAAAAATTAAAAAATTAAAGAAAAAAAACTTTAAAATACCACTCATTTTACCATCCAGAGATAATACTTCCAAATTTTTAGTTGAAAAGCTTATAGAAAAACCTGTATAGGATCATACAGTCTTGTCACTGGCTTTTCTTTTTCCCTTTAAACATACTTTATTTTCTTCCTAGTTCATTAAATATTCCTCAGAAACTCTCCTTTCGTGGCTTCAGTGCATTCCAAGTCTAAATTTCTTTTCCATTTACCTACTATTGGACACTGAGTTTATGCCAACTCTGCTATTTCAGATAAAGCTATAATGTAAAAGTCTTATAAATAAGCTTTTTTTCGGTTTTTTATTTCCAAACTTAAGCAAAGAATTAACGCCTTTTCTTAATTACCTCTTCATAGATTGGTGAGGGGGGAAAAATCAGTTCTAATCATGACTAAATATATATGAGTAGTGCTAAATGCTAAATGACTTAAATATATAAGTCAGTGCTAAATGACCTGACTTCTTAAAAATAAAGGAAAATTAAAATTTTTAAATAATTATTTGAAATGAATGAAATCTTGCCATTTACGATGATGTAGATGGAGCATTATGCTAAGTGCAGTAAGTCATAGAAGGACAAATACCATATGATTTCACTCATGTGTGGAATTTAAGAAACAAACAAATGAAAAAACAGGAAAGATAAATACAGAGAACAAACCAGAAGGGAAGTGTGTGGGAGGATGGGTGAAATAGGTAAAGGGAATTAAGAGTACACTTATCTTGATGAGCACTGAGAAATAAATAGAATTGTTAAATAACTATATTGTACACTAAATATAACTAATATAACATTGAAACTAATGTTTCAATGAAACGAATATAACATTGTTAATTATAAATAAAATATAATAAAATATATATGTAAAATTATAAAGTTATATAAAAATATAATTATATATTTAAATTAAAATTATATAAAATGTATAATAAATAAAATACACACACATATATAACTGAAAAAAATTCACAGGCCTGTACTCACCTAAACTACATGATGTTTTCTTTTGTATTTCATTAAGAAACCCTTTTTATAGCCCCTAAAATATAATTATTTTATAATATTAAAATACAATCAATTCAAGTAACCTCTAAAAACCTTGAAAATGTCCCTTAGGTTCCTCAGTATTCTCTGCATTTTCTGTTTTCAAATCAGTGAACCAAGTTTTCTTGCATATCATCCATCAAGAAAAAAAATCTGACTTTTTGGTATAGATTTTCCACTTTATTTAATACTGTGTCATAGACAATATTATGTTAATATTAATTTTGAGCATGTTTTGATGATACTAAACTGCTCTGCATAAGAAAAGCATGGTAATTAGGATTTAGAAACTGTATAGGGCAAGGAGACAAAGAGGTTGATCTTTATTTTTATTTTATTTTATTTGTTTATTTATTTATTTTAAATATTTTAATTTATTTATATGAGAGAGAGAAATCACAAGTAGGCAGAGAGGCAGGCAAAGAGAGGGGGGAAGCAGGCCCCCTGCTGAGCAGAGAGCTCCACTCTGAGATCATGCCCTGAGCTGAAGGCAGAGGCTTTAACCCACTGAGCCACCCACACACCCCTCCAATGTACCTTCTTTTTTTTTTTTTAAATATTTTATTTATTTATTTGACAGAGAGAGAGATCACAAGCAGGCAGAGAGGCAGGCAGAGAGAGAGGGGGAAGCAGACTCCCTGCTGAGCAGAGAGCCTGATGTGGGGCTCGATCCCAGGACCCTGGGATCATGACCTGAGCCGAAGGCAGAGGCTTTAACCCACTGAGCCACCCAGGCGCCCCTCCAATGTACCTTCTTAATAATTATTTCTTGAACTAGAAAATGAAGACGAGTCAGAGAATCATAACATACAACTAGGGTCAGAATTAGACGAATTTCAGGGTCTTATAGATAATTGAGTCTAACTCCTCATTTTACACATGAGGAAATGGAGAGGAAAATGAGTAAATAACATGCACAAAGTTATCAGGCTTGTTAATAACAACAAATAATTTTATTTATTTGTTTATGTATGTATGTATTTATTTATCTATTTATTTATTTAAGATTTTATTTATTTTTTTGACAGAGAGAGAGAGATCACAAGTAGGAAGAGGCAGGCAGAGAGAGAGGGAGAAGCAGGCTCCCTGCTGAGCAGAGAGCCTGATGCGGGGCTCAATCCCAGGACCCTGAGATCATCACCGGAGCTGAAGGCAGAGGCTTTTTAACCCACTGAGCCACCCAGGTGCCCCAACAACAAATAATTTTAAAACTTTTTCCAGTGTATCTTTTTTTAAAAAGTATTTATAAATATATGTATATATTTATATTTATAAATATATATAACCTTTTAAAAAATTGGTGAGGTGCTTGGCTGGCTCAGTTGGTTGAGCATGCGATTCTTGATCTCAGGGTCATGAGTTCCAGCCCCACATTGGGCACAGAGATTAATTAAGAAAAACTTAAATATGTTTAAAAATTTGGCAAATACAAGGTGCCTGGGTGGCTCAGTCTGTTAAGCATCTGCCTTTGGCTCAGGTTATGATCCTGGAGTCCTAGAATTGAGTCCCACATTGGGCTCCCTGCTCAGTGGGGAGTCTGCTTCTCCCTCTGCCCCTCACCCTGCTCTCATGTTCCCTCTCACTCTCTCTCTCTCAAATAAATAAATAAAATCTTTTAAAAAAATTTGGTAAATACATGACACATAAAATTTACTATCTTAACCATTTTTAAGTGTACAGTTCTGTGGCATTATGTACATTCACACTGTTGTGCACCCAATCTCTAAAACTCTTTTCATCTTGTGTAATTAAAACCCTATACCCATCAAACAACAGTTCTCTCTTCACCTCTCCCCATGTAGCCCTTGGTAACCATCATTTTACTTTCTGTATCTATGAATTTGACTACTCTAGGTACCTCAGATAAGTGGAATCATACATTATTTGTCTTTTTTGCAACTAGCTTATTTCACTTAGCATAATATTCTTGGGGTTCATCAGTATTGTAGCAGATGTCATTATTTTTTTCCATTTCAGGGCTGAATAATATTCCATTGTATGTATATATCACATTTTGATCATTCCTTCATTCATTGATGGACACTTGGGTTACTTCCATCTGTTGGCTATTGTGAATAATACTGCTTTAATCATGGGTGTACAAATACCTATTTAAGACCCTGTCTTCCATTATTTTGGGCATATATCCAGAAGTGAAGTTGCTGGATCATATGGTAATTCTATTTTTAATTTTTGGGAAAACCACCACACCCTTTTCCATAGCAGCTGTGTCATTTAACCCCAGCTATGCACAAGGATTCCAGTTTTTCCACATCCCCATCAGCACTTGTATTTTTTATTTTTCTGATAGTGACCATCCTGATGGGCATGAAATGGTATCTCATTTTGATTTGCATTTTGTGGTTTTGATTTGCATTTCTTTTATGATTAGTGACATTGTGTATCTTTTCATGTGATTGTTGGTCATTTGTATATCTTCTTTGAGAAATATCTATTCTAGTTCTTTACCCATTTAAAAATTTTTTTCTGTTGAATTTTAGGAATTCTCTATATATTCTGGCTATTAATCTTTCACTAGGTAATGTGATTTCCAAATATTTTCTCCCATTCTCTCCCATTCTGTGGGTTGCTTTTTACTCTGTTGATAGTGTCCTTTGATGCACAAAAGTTTTCAATTTGATGAAATCTAGCTTGTCTATTTTTTTCTATTGTTACCTGTGTTTTTGGTGTCATATCCAAGAAATCACTGCCAAATCTAAGGTCATCAAGCTTTCCCCCTAAATTTTCTTCTCTAAGAATTTATAGTTTTAGCTCTCATGTTTAGCTCTTTGATCTATAGTGAATTCATTTTTGTATATAGTGTTAAGTAAGGGTCCAGTTTCATTCTTTTGCACATGGATATTGAGTTTCCCCAATACCACTTGTTGAAAAGACTATGCTGTCCCTACTGCATGGTCTTGGCATCCTTGTTGAAAATCATTTGAGGGGGGCCTGGGTGGCTCAGTCAGTTAAGTGTCTGCCTTCAGCTCAGTCATGATCTCAGAGTCCTGGGATTGAGCCCCATGTCAGGCTCTCTGCTCAGGGGAGAGCCTGATTCTCCCTTTCCCTCTGCCTGCTGCTCCCCTTGCTTGTGTTCTATATCTGTGTCAAATAAATAAAATATTTTTAAAAATCATTTGTACATATATATGAGGGTTTACATCCAGGATTTTCATTCTGTTTTGATCACTGGAGCATTGTAGTAAGTTTTGAAAGCAGGAAATGTGAGTCTTCCAACTTTTTGTTTGTATCTGCTAAAATTATTTTGACTGTTTGGACTCCCTTGAGATTCCATATGAATTTTAGGATGGATTTTTCTATTTCTGCAAAGAATGTCCTTGGGATTTTGATAGAGATTGTTTTGAATTTATAGATCATTTTGGGTAATAACAACATCAATATTAAGTCCTCCAATCCATGGAAATGGGATGTCTTTCCATTTATGTCTTTAATTTCTTTCAGCAGTGTTTTGTAGTTTTCTTTATACAAGTTGTTTACTCTGTGGTTGATTTTTAAATATTCTTTTTAAAAATTTTTTTATTTTTAAGTAATCTCTACACACAGTGTGGGGGCTCAGACTCAACAACCCTGAGATCAGTAGTTGCACACTCTACCAATTGAGTCAGCCAAGCACCCCTTAGGTATTTTTTGATGCTATTGTAAATGGAATTATTTTCTTTTTCAATTGTTCATTGTTAATAGAAATGCAACTAATTTTTGCATGTGATTTTGTGTCCTACTATTTTGTTGAATGCATAATTATTGGGTTTTTTTTTTTAAGGTTTTATTTATTTATTTGGAAGAGAGAGATCACAAGTAGGCAGAGAGGCAGGCAGAGAGAGAGGAGGAAGCAGGCTCCCTGCTGAGCAGAGAGCCTGGGGGCTTGATCCCAGGACCCTGAGATCATGACCTGAGCCAAAGACAGGGGCTTTAACCCCCTGAGCCACCTAGGCGCCCACATAATTATTAGTTTTAACAGATTTTGTGTGGAATCTGTAGGTTTATCTACATATGAGATTATGTCATCTGCAAACAGATAATTCTATTTCTTTCCAATTTGGATGACTTATTTCTTTCTCTTGCCTAATTGCTCATACTAGAGTTTCCAGTGCTATGTTGAATAGAAGTGGTAAAAGTAAGCATCCTTGTCTTGTTCCTGGCTCTTAGAAGAAAAGCTTTCAGTCTTTCACTGCTGAGTATGGTGATAATTGTGGGTTTTTAGTATATGGCTTTTATGCTGAGGTAGTTTCCTTCTATTTCTAGTTTGTTGGGTATTTTTATCATGAAAGAGTATTGAATTTTCTCAGATGTTTTTTCCTGCATCAATTGAGATGATCATGTGATATTTTTTCCTTCATTCTGTTAATGTGATGTATTACTTTAATTAATTTCCATATGTTGAATCAACCCATTCTAAGAATAAATCCCTCTTGGTTATGGTATATAGTCCTTGTCATGCGTTTGCTTATATTTTGTTGAGGATTTTTGCATCAATTTTCCTAAGGGATATTGGTCTTTAGTTTTTTTCTTGTGATGTCTTTGGCTTTAGTATTAGGGCAATGCTGACCTCATGGAAGGAGTTATGAAGTGTTTCCTCTACAATTGTTTTGAAGTTTGAGAAGATTGCTGTTATTAGTTCTTTAAATGTTTGGTAAAATTCACCAGTGAAATCATCAGGTTTAGGGCTTTTCTTTGTCAGGATGTTTTGGATTACTAATTCAATCTCCTTACTTATTATGGGTCTATTCTGATTTTCTATTTAGTTGTGTTTCAGTCTTTGTAAGTCTTACATTTCTAGGAATTTGTCCATTTTGTATAGATTATCCAATTTATTGGCATACAATTGTTTATAGTACTCTCAGAATCCTTTTTATTTCTGCAGAATTAGTTGTAATGTCCCCATTTTTATTTCTGACTTTAGCATGTGAGTCTTAATCCTCGCTAAATTGGCAAAATAAAAAAAAGAGAAGATTCATATTATCAATTTTGTTCTTTTCAAAGAAAGAACCAACTTTTGGTTTTTTTGTTTTTCTCTGTTGTTTTTCTGTTCTCTGTTTTAATTAATCATTAGCATTTACTTCTTTCACTGTTTCTTCAGTGGACCAACCTTATCCCAAGGTTAAATCCTTAACACTAGCTTTTCCTTTGGCTTGAGATACTGATATTTTCTGGCTAGTTCTCTCTTGTTTTTAGGACTCAGTTTCTCCGGAAACCTTTATCAGCCACTCAATCTATGTAGCCTCTAGCTATTCTGTTATGCATTCTCTATTCTTCACAGCCCTTTTTACTCTGTGAGATTTATTTTTTGTTTGACCCTTCCCACTACCACATATGCACGTGCAAACACATATACATACCCATGCATGCACACTCATTAGAATAGAAGCTCCATAAGAACAAGAACCCTTTTTGTCTTGTCTACCCACTGGCATTCTCACTGCCTACAACAGTCTCTGACCCAATAATAAAAGATGGTCAATAAATATTATTGACTCTACTATTGTAAAGGCTAGTGTTTTGAGAGGAATTAACTGAAAAATTAATTGGGGCGCCTGGGTGAGTAGGTAAGTGTCCAGCTCTTGATTTCCGCTGAGGTCATGATCTCAGGGTCCTGGGATCAAGCCCTGTGTCAGGCTCTGCGCTTAGCACAGAGTCAGTGGCTTAGGAGTCTCTCTCTTCCTCTCTCTCTTCCCTTCCTTCTGCTTGCTCTCTTGCTCTCTCTAAAATAAATAAATCTTAAAAAAAAGAAAAGAGGGATGCCTGGGTGTCTCAGTGGGTTAAGTGTCTCCCTTCAGTTTAGGTCATAATCCCACAGTCCTGGGATGGAGCCCTGTATCAGGCTCCCTGCTCCCTCCCTGCTTCTCCCTCTCCCTCTGCCTGCTGCTCCCTCTGCATGTGCTCTCTCTCTCTCTCTGTGTAATAAACAATTAAAAAAAAAAGAAAAGAAAAAGAAAAATTTAGTTATCTTGCTCCTGGAAGATTTTTATTAACATATTTGGTTTGACTAATTAAATATTTATATTTGTATATGCTATCTTTATAATATATCAGCATCTACTTATTCCATTATTTTTTAATACAGACTGCTATTTATTTAGGATGTTATAGATAAACCTCATGGTAACCACAAATCCAAAGCCAATGATAGATACACAAAAATAAAGAGAAAGAAAGTCAAACAAAACACTATAGATATTCCTCAATCACAAAGAAAGAGATCAAGAGAAGAAGGAACAAAGAAGAACTACAAAAATAACCAGAAACAAAATTTTAAAATGGCAACAAGTGTACACCTATCAATAATTATCTTAATGCAAATGCCTAAGTATTATAAAAAGACACAGAGTGGCAGAATGGCTAAAAAAGCAAGACCCATATATATACTGTCTGCAAGAGACTCACTTCAAACCTAAAGATACATACAGATTAAAAGTAAAAGGATGGAAATACATTCACCATGCATATGGAAGTTTAAAAAAAAAAGCCAGGGTAGCAATACTTATAACAGAAAAATAGACTTTATTTTTCTTATATCAGAAAAATAGAACATCACATAATGATAAAGGGATTAACCAACAAGAGGCTATAACAATTGTAAATATCTATGCACCCAACACTGGAGCACCTAAACTCATGAAGCAAATATTTTTTTTACCTTAATAATGAGCTTTTTTATTATTAACATATAATGTTTGTTTCAGGGATACAGGTCTGTGATTCATCAGTCTTACACAACACACAATGCTCACCCCAACACATACATTCCCCAATATCAATCACCCAGCCTTCCCCCTCCCCCCACCCCCTCTCATCCAGCTACACTCAGTTTGTTTCCTGAGATTAAGGATCTGTTATGGGGAGTGGGGCACCTGGGTGGCTCAGTTGTTAAGCATCTGCCTTCGGCTCAGGTCATGATCCCAAGATTCTGAGATCGAGCCCCACATCAGGCTCCCTGCTCGGCAGGAAGCCTGCTTCTCCCGCTACCATTCCCTATGCTTGTGTTCCCTCTCTCGCTGTGTTTCTCTCTGTCAAATAAATAAAATCTTAAAAAAAAAAGTCTCTTATGGGGGGCACCTAGGTTACTCAGTCAGTTGGGCCTTTGTCTGCCTTTGGCTCAGGTCATGATATCAGGTTCCTGGGATCAAGCCTCGTGTCAGGCTCCCTGCTCAGCAGGGAGTCTGCTTCTCCCTCTACCCCTGCCCCCTGCTCATTCTCTCTCTCGCTCTCTCTCAAGTAAGTAAAATCTTTAAAAAAAAAAAATTCTGTTATGGTTCGTCTCCCTCTCTGGTTTTGTCTTGTTTCATTTTTTGTCTTGTTTCATTTTCTTCTCTTCCCCTATGATCTTCTGCCTTGTTTCTTTTTTTTTTCCCAAATACATTTATTCTTTCAGTGTTACAAGATTAATTGTTCATGCACCACACCCAGTGCTCCGTGTAATATGTGCCCTCCTATTCCGTTATTTTTGAGACTACTGGATTTTTGGTATACAAATATACAGTGTTCATATCATGGAGTCAGTGTGTGGCACTAAAATGAGCATCAAACTGAGAGTCTGGTGTCTTGCTTTCTAGCCCCATTGTCACTACAATATAATTAGATAGCTTTGGAAAGAATCACTTATTTGCACCTTAGTTTCTTCATTTGTAAAATGCAGAGGTTACATTAGATAAGTTAACACAGTTCCTTCCAGCAATCAAATCTGTAATTCCATAATTTAGAACCCATTTTTACTGTTTTTAGATGTTTTTAATTATTACATATTTATAATACATTTTTCTACACTTAAAATGACAAGTTCTTTAATTCATTTGTAATATTGTACCTCCAAATTTAAGCATGCAGATTCCTTTACAGATTTCCACTGAGCTAAGATCAAGTCACTTAACCAACTGAGCCACTGAGGCACCCCAAGATTTCTGGTTTATAATGGAGTTTCCAGAACTGAACCATGTGGAGTTTTTCCTACCCTAGGCAAGTTGAGTAGGTAACTCATTAAATGTTTAGGTAATTTGTAATGTATCGGCTTAGGAGGAAGGAAATTAACATAGCAATGGTGAATTACTAAGAAAAAATAAATAAAGCTAAATCTAGTAGAGTAAAAGGAAATTATTTTCAAAGGTAAATAATTTGGGGGACACTTGAGTGGCTCAGTTGAGCATCTGCCTTCCGCTCAGGTTATGATCCCAGGGTCCTGGGATAGAACCCCATGTCAGACTCTCTGCTCAGCAGGGAGCCTTCTTCTCCCTTGCCCTCTGTCAAATAAATAAGTAGATTCTAAAAAAAAAAAAAAAGGTAAATAGTTTGGTAAATGTAAAACCGCTATATTCAGTTAAGGAAAACCAAAGGTCTAAAGCTATAAATCAGCCTCATTGTGTTGAATATTGTCAATAATCCTGCTGCTGCTCATAGTTTGGATGTAACTGATTACATTCCAAAAATATGTAACACTTTGGGGCGCGTGGGTGGCTCAGTGGGTTAAAGCCTCTGCCTTCCGCTCAGGTCATGATCTCAGGGTCCTGGAATCGAGCCCCGCATCGGGCTCTCTGCTCAGTGGGGAGCCTGCTTCCCTCTCTCTCTCTCTGCCTGCTTGTGATCTCTCTCTCTCTCTCTCTGTCAAATAAATAAATAAAATCTTAAAAAAAAATATGTAACACTTTAAAACAAGAAGTTTCAAATTAAAATAACTAATATCATAATTTAAAATACATAATAGCTTAAGGAAAACATATTTGCACACCTATATTTATAAAATACATTTTATCTAAATTGGTAATTGCATTTAAACATACAGGACATGGATCCACATATAAAAAGCAACATCAAAATGTCAACGTTGATTTCTTCTCATAAACTTGTGGGATCATGAATGTAAACTGTCACATTAGAGGAAATAGATCTCGGAAGATAATTTTATGTTCTCAACTTCTGACCTATCTCTGGACTGTCACATCTCTTTTGAGACCTACACATATAAACACACAAGCACACATGCACACACAAGTAAAAATATTTTGGATGGATGGATGGATGGATGGATGGATTCATTCATTCATTCATTCATTCATTCATTTATGAGAGAGAATACACAGGCAAGTGAGTGGGGAAGGGTGGAGGGAGAGAGAGCGAATCTCCAGCAGACTCCTCACTGAGCACAAAGCCTGGCTTAGAGCTTGATCCCATGACCCTGAGATCCTGACCTGAGCTGAAACAAAGGGTTGGTTGCTTAACTTACTGAACCACCCAGGCACCCCTGGATGTATTAAAAATAAAAATTTTAGGAAATATATTAGGAAATTGTTACTGGGCTAGCAATCTGCATTCATATCTTCAGAGATTCAAAGTAGGAAGACTAGCTATAAAGACCCAATGAAGAGTTCTGCTCATTAAGAAAACTGTGGGTTGTGACTCTCTGAGGTAAAGAGCTTTGATTTATTTCACTTAAGTTGCCTTTTAGGGACACTTGTGTGATTGTAAAATACCTTCTGTGGATGCAATTAATCTGTTTGATTTGTTATCATTTCCTTATAGGAATGATGTTAACATAATGGGGCCCTCTGAAGAGGTATTAGAGATCTCAGTACTGGTGAACCATTTCACACCTTTCAAATTATCTTTTTTCTCTTATCTGTAATTAGGCCATTTAATTCATTTAGAATCTCCATTGAAACCCTAGCACATCCTCAACTGTGAAACATTTGTGGGAAGACTTGCTCTATACAATGTATTTTGCATGTTATAGTGAAAGGGCTGAGCAGAAGGGATTTGTTAGACATAATTTACATCAATTACATAGTTAAAGCTTAATTATTTAGTGGCTGATTGTCCTGTTTGGGAATTATACAAGCATTTTGTTTCTACTCTGTCTCACTTCTTGCTGCCTGTTCAGCCATTTCACTAATCATCAGCAGGACTGCCAAGAATGGTTTGAGGATAGTAAAGTAAAGGATCGCATTGTCCATCATTTTACTGTTTCTTAAAAGACTTAATAAAATCTTTAATGAGTAAGGGGATTGAAGCTTGTGTGTAAATCAGTGGACTTAATGTTTTCATTATCCATGTTATTCTCTGTCTCCCAAAGACAATTAAAAGTTCCCTGTGTTTCTTTCTTCTTTCTCTCTCTTTCTTTTTTTTCTTTTCTTTTCTTTTCTTTTCTTTTCTTTTCTTTTCTTTTCTTTTCTTTCTTTCTTTCTTTTCTTTCCTTTCTTTTCTTTCTTTTCTTTCTTTTCTTTCTTTTCTTTCTTCCTTTCTTTCTTTCTTTCTTTCTTTCTTTCTTTCTTTCTTTCTTTCTTTCTTTCTTTCTTTCTTTCTTTCTTTCTTTCTTTCTTTCT
>JAQQSY010001396.1:0-14416 GCA_028646535.1 Procyon lotor | reverse complement strand
GACCATGGAAGACCACGAGAGCGAACTATTTCTTATTTTAAGAAATTACTAAAAGTCACCAGCAGAGTGCACCAACTTGGGAAATCATGAAGATACAGTGGTCCTCACATACAGACCTCTGTTCCAGATCAGGCCCAGGCACTCAAGCAGTGGGCAAATCAGAAATCATGAAATCTCAACAGCCTTGAGGAGAGGCTAAGGCAACTGAGGTCATTTGGGCGGGAAGGGAGGAAATGGAGAAAAGATATGGATCACGTGAGTGGCTATTAGCTCTTTCTGTTAAGAACCAAACAAGAAGGAATGGTCTAAACTCCCACAAGAAGTCTTTAGCTTGAGATTAAGAAAGACTTTCGGACCAATTAGTTTGTAAACATGAAGTATATTGCTAAGGGTCATTACGATTACTCAGGTTCAAATCCTATCTCCTCCTACCTGACCTAGAGCAAGTTACTTAAAATCTCTGTGCCTCGATTTCCTCCAGAGTGGGAATTTAGCGGTCCATGCATTGTAGTGATGTCCTGGGTTAATCCACATAAAGCACTTAGCAGAGGAACACATCAACTCTACGTGAGCCACCACTGTCATCACTGTTATACCCAAGCAAGCATCATCTCAGCCCATAATATCAGATGGGATGGAAATACATTACTCTTTTTCTAAAACTGAATTTAATGTCTATTTTAAGCCCCCATTTGGAGGAAAAAGCATCTTTGGCAATTCAGGGTCACCTCTTTTCCTTGTGAGTGGGGAGGGCTGTCTTTTGTACAGTCAAGGTGTTGAGGGAGGGGCTCCTGGGGTCACCGTCAGCCCACACCATCGTCCTCAGAGATCCACTGTGGTCTCAGGCCTCAGTCCACACAGGCAGCTACCATCCTTGAGGCCTTCTTGGACCCTGCTCTCTTTCAGCTACTTCCATGGTCTGTTTGGGGACAGAGGGCCATGGGATCCTGGGAGGCTCCTCATATGGTTCTAGACCCAAGCAGCCATTTCCATTTGGAGATCTAGTCACCTCCCAGGGCTGGGCACAGGGGAAGTGAGACCCAGGACCTCTCCACCACCTGACTTCTCCAAGACCTTTTATTCCCTTCCTTTGGTCTTAGCCCAGAGAGGGCAGGGTGCAGGACCTACCTTGTTTGAGACCCAAACCTCTACATACACACCTCACTTCCCCTATGAATCACTCTCCCCTATGGGTTATAAGAGTAAGTGATGGACTAAAGCTCTGGTTAGTTCACAACACTATCCCACCATACCCTGGACATTAATCTTTCACTTCAGCCCCCAATAGAAGGCTCCTGGTGTGGTCTTCTTGCTGTTTCTCTTAAACAACTTCCAACCATCAACATGGAAGGGCTGGAAGAGACTCCTCCAAAAAGCCGCCACAGACAATAGCTTCCCTTTGTGCCCTTTCCCAAGAGCCCATGCGGTCGGGCATGAAGACAGCCCCCTACCATTACAAAAGGGAAACCCAGGGCACTTACCACAGGCAAATAAGATAATGCATTACACCCCCATCAGGCCAAACAGTTCAAGTAACAGGTGGCCAGAAACATCACTTAATTCCATTCTACATATCTATATAAACACATATGGTACAAGACAAAAATAAAGGGTGAAAATGGGGCAAAATGAAAATAAGATGAATTGGGAATTCATGCCACAGGCCTGGGAATCTCAACTTACTACAGGACAGGCACAAAGAGGACCCAACCTCCCAGCAGCCAGGACATGAGTGTCCCCAGTCCTGAAATCCCCCTAAGGCTTCTTGGGGCGGCGGGATGGGACACCATACAACGGACAGAATTAAGCCTCAATGATGTCTATAGAGGAAATAATACAGTGAGCTTCCCAGGCTGCTTCCTACAGCAGTCT
The DNA here is from genome assembly GCA_028646535.1 of Procyon lotor. Lineage (NCBI taxonomy): Eukaryota > Metazoa > Chordata > Mammalia > Carnivora > Procyonidae > Procyon > Procyon lotor. The sequence goes on along the minus strand of JAQQSY010001396.1, from coordinate 12,544 downwards.
GACAATGCACCCAGAGTGTCTTGACCAAGGGAATTTCAGGGCACCTGGGGGGCTCAGTTGGTTGAGCGTCTCGCTCTTGGTTTTGGCTCAGGTCATGATCTCAGGGTTGTGAGACTGAGCCCCACACTGGGCTCCGTGCACCCAGTGCCAAATCTACTTCAGTTTCTCTCTCCCTCTCCCTCTGTCCCTCCCACTCATGCTTACTCTCTCTCTCTCTAAAATAAACTTATATTTATATATATATAAAATAATATATATAAAATAATAATATACATATATATATAAAAACAAAAAACAAAGGCAATGTCAATAAAAGTAATTCTACAGAGACCAGGACTGTGCAATTCACCCACACATCTCTCTGCTGTTTAAATAAATAATAAACAAGCTAAAATTTTTTAAAAATAATAAACAAGCTAAATAAACCTAAGTCAAGTTCAATAGGCTTAAGAGAAGTGAACAGCCTACGCATTATTCAGGTAGCTCCTCCCATATTGTTCCTGCCGACTATTTACCAACAGTAAGTAGAAACTGTCCCACTGGCCTGGGACCAAGGACTTTTAGTGTTAAAGCCACAAAAGTTCCAGGCAAACTGGGACAGGTGGCCATCCTGGGTCAACATGACGGTTCCTGCCTTTATACCTAGATCTCAGCTCTCTCTTGTGTTGCCGCTTAAATGCAAACTTTACTAGTCAGACAGTGTGAGGTGAGCTGGATGCCTTCTGAGAAGGGCTGAGGAGCTGACAGGAAGTAGCAAGCTGCCAGACCTCCACAGGGAGGGGCTGTGCAGGTAGGCTACATCCTCATCCAGAAGCATCCTCTCTACTGCAATGCACGCACAGGTCAAGGCCCCACAATATCCCCAGCCTAGTGTTTTGTCTTTTCTAGGTGCTCAGTAAATACTGGAACTCAAAGTGAACTGGGTTGACTAAGGGAGAACATTTCTAAGCCTCTTCTAGATCTTTTTGTTTCATCTTCCCTTGCACACTTCTTGGGGGCACACACTTCCTTTGCTACTCTATCCTTGATTCTACCCTCCAGTCAGCGTTGAGCTGTGTGTCCTGGCTGCAGAGCCCTGGGAGATTGAGAGGTAGGTCTTCTTCAATTGGTGCCTAATGCTCTTCTGGGCTACTTGGGGACTGACTTAACACCTCTCCTGGCTCCTACTCCAAGAAACTTTCAGTGCATATCCCATTCCTCCCAGTCTCTGGACTGTTTCTTTACAAAAACTCTCACCTATCCCTGCTCAGGCACCCCAAAGATCCAGGCACCCCAAAGATCCAGGATGCTGGGGTTATAGCACTAGGAGTGTCAAACAAAACAAACAAACAAAAAAAACCCACAATTCTTACCCATGGGGGTTTTATAGTCTAGTCGATCAGAGCAATAAGTAAATAAGTAAAAGAGTCTCCTCATTTATTTTCTTTTGGAGATTTGTAAATAATTAGCAATTAAAACAAAACCAAACCAACCAAACAATAAAAAATAAAACAAAACCTTCTTATTTTAGTCCTCTGAAAATGATCTCAAACTCTATTCCTCTACTGATACCTCTTCCTTGGCTCTTCCCCTCCACTTTCTAGAAATGAAAAAAAGACAAACGAACAAACAAAAAAAGCAAAGAAGTGGATTCTCAAACTCCTGATGTATTTATTCTATACCTACAAATGGGTTACTCATCTTTTCAGGGCCTGAGTTGTTTCATTAATAATATAAATAATAACACAATAACAACTATTGGAATAGTGCTAGTGATGTGCCAGGCACTGCTCTAGGTACTTTGCTTATACTAACTTATTTTAACTTACTTAACCTTCAGAGTAATATTGTGAGGTACATGCTTTTATGATCTTCATTTTACAGATGAGAAAACTAGAGCATAGGAAATTTAGCCCAAGGTCACATGACTGGTTGTGTGAGAGGGTTGGGATTTAATACAGACTGACTTCAGAATGCATTCACTAACCATGACATGACAAAGAATGAATAAATACATGGATGGATGGAGGACAGATAATGGAAGGCAGATGGATGGTGGATGGATGGTGGGTGATGGTGAATGGTAGATAGATGGATGAATGGAGGGAGAGAGTGAGGGAGGGCTAGATGGTAGATGGATGAACGGGCAGTGGATGGTCACACAAAGGCAGTAGGCCAGCCACTGCTCAGATGCCTCTCTTAGGTATATATAATGTCAATATTTAAAATTCATGCTCTGAACATAAAGTGTGGTTTTTAACATTTTTCTGTTTCAAAATAAAGTGGAGGAGTGTCCATAGGAGAACTATTGACTCTGAGCTGTGTAAGAGCTCAGCCTCTAGTGCATTGCACCTTTCTTGGAAAAGAAACATCTCCCGCCAGTACTCGTTTAAATCTCTGTGGAATGGAAGCAAAGAAGTTATGTTTTTCCAAAATGAATTAATCTCAGAAGAGTTCCTTGAGAATCTTGGATATGAAATGTTACTTTAGAGCCAAGACTAACACATGTCTTACATAAAAGTGAAAAGAGTATTTCCAGTTACCCCCCCAACATAGATTACTGTCTCTAGTCAACAAGAGCTTATCTTAAACCTCCAAAGAATTAGATGAGCTCTCCTTAAATTTTATTCTCGAATTAAGAGACCAGTTTGAGGTTAGCCAGATCTGTGGCTTTGGCTTTGTAGTCACCAAACCTTACTGATAGGCCTGTTTTCCATCCCCATGATATTAATCTTTTGACCACCAAAATTTTTCTTTAATAAAAGCAGTTTGTGTGTCTTACTCTTAGCAGACTCTTAGAGACTGGTTAGATAAGAAAGGAAGGAAAACACTGTAGATCTAGAGAATTGAGTATGACTGAGTACTTACTCTGCTCCAGAAGAGTTCACATGCCATGGAAACCATTATCTTTGAAAAACTTAACTTTAGTAGATTATCAAAGATGTATACATTTGCCTTTTTCTGATTTTGTTTAAGAGATAATAATTTTTATTTTCTTTTTAATTGTTCAATGGATAGATCTTATTAATGTCATCAGTATTTTTCACTGGTCTGGAATTCAACTGTGCCTATGTGAATTTAATTCTTACACCTCCATTTTAGTTAGCTCATGTTCTGAAGATTCTGCAAGGTGGACAGCACTGGGCAGAAGACTAGTATATTACTTGGGCTCTGTTATCTAGAGCCACAAAACCGTCCACGAATCACCGGACATTTCTTAGCAGCAGCTGTCTGATTAGCAACATAGAGGTAATGCTATTCACCCAACTATCTAGGTCCAGTACAGAATGCATCATCATCAAACTGGTGGCAAAGTGTAGTGATTAATATAGTTAAATAATACATAAGGGGAGGCATTCTGTTAAACAGAAGAAACCATGATAAAGTAACATTTACATCATTATAGTAACACGACTTTGAATCTACAGGGTAGGTTGTAACCAAGCTTCATGTACCAAACGAAGACAAATTCCTCTGAAAATATCAGTGAGGCAAACAACAAAATAATTTACCGTCATATGTAGATAATACTAAACATGAGTTTATGTTTCTGATAATGGTATAGCTTACATGGCCTACATTTAGGTCTTTTGGTTTTATCATCAAAACACTATCTTAAAAAACTCACCCTTATTCTTAGAGTGGGTAAAGGAGGGAGCAGGTTGGGCATCATGGTATTATCAGGGGGAGAAATGTTGTGAGGGGGCCATTGGTGGCTTTTTCTCAATTTCAGGGCCATCGGTGGCTTTTTCTCAATTTCAGTTCTTTATAAGAGATGGGGGGGGATTTATGATGGTGAACGAACTGGGATTTATGGTAGTTGTTGTTCTAAGAGAATTTAGAGCATCAAAGAATCCATAAGCTTTAATTCCACCCATCCCTTTCCTCCCTATAAATAAAATTCTCCCCAGAGATGGCCATATAAACTGTCCTAGAGCCATGAGATTTGCATCCCTAGTACTGTATCAGACTCTGCGGCCTGACTCTCTAAAGATTCTTCCCAGGGTCCTAACCACTATTTAGGTGCTCAAATACCAGCCAGATGAGCCCTGACCTCAGAAACCTCTGGGACTCTAAAGATGCATTGTCCATGTCCTAACAGCCAAAAGAGACGCCCCACTCCTCCTTCACAACCACTTGTCATTTAAGTAGTGTCTATTAATAGCTCTTGCCAGTGAGCCTTGTATGGGCGCAGCCCACTCATTTCCAGTGTCTACTGCTCCAGCTAAGAGAGGGAAGGATTTGGGAATGATAACACATGAGAGAAGGCTGAAGGAGCAAGAAAAAACATCTTAGAGGGGACAAGGTGGCTGATTTTAGGCACTTAAGGAGATTTTTATAAAAAAGGAACTATATTTATTTGGCATGACATCAGAGAACAGAGCTGAGACCAACGAGTGAAGTTATATGGAGGCAGATTACTGGCTCAGTATTATGAGGAACAATCTTTAGCATCAGAACGGACTGCTTTGTAGGGTGAAGAGTTCTTTAGCACTTAAAGTATGCAAGCAGAGGTACTCTGACCATGTATTAAGAGGCGGATCAGATCTCGCACTGAAGAGAAATTTGGTCTAACGGCTGGACTCAAAGACTCTGAGGCCCTTTCCAATGGAGATACCATGAGTCCAAGTTCATTAGTGAGTTTTCTCAGACCTATAAATTCTCTCATCATTTTTTTCAGGCCAGACCTCCCCTTTCAATCTTTGCAGAAAGCCTGGGGTAAAACAGTTCACATTTTCTGGATGTCATTCTCCCCACCCTGCTGACAGCCACCTGCAAGATGGGGTTCTTATTACTATCCCTGGGGGCCGAAGCAGGAGGCCCGTATATGAAGTTAGCATTCCCTCCTTTGCTCAGAAGCACCCTTCTTTCTTGTAAAACAAAGGAATTTGCTGAGTTTACCACATCTTTCTCGGGAATATATAGAGGCTAAAACAGGGCCCGGGACACAGTAGGTACTCATTAAATCTTCGCTAAAAAATGCATAAATACATTTTAAAAGCAAAAGAAAACAGTGTACAATGCTTGACCCAGAACTTAAGTAAAATAGGGGTAAATACATTAATGGCACTTTGCTTGTGGGTTGCCCTAAGAATTGACAGCACAGTGAAAACATAATGTGCTTAGCAGAGTGTCTGACACACAATTGAGGTTTAAGAAATGCTAGCTCTCTTCGTTGTTGTTATTTTGTTATTATTACTGTTACTTTAAATAATACCACCTGGGAGGGGGTGGAGAAGACAAAAAGATTTAATATTAGAACACAGCTTCTTTCCCATTACCTCTTACATCACACAGTATCACTCCATCTGGAACTGGCAAACTATTTCATGCTGTTTTTGAGGAAGCAAATCTAGGACCTCAGTTAGCAAAACAGATGCATTTCCTTGCTTTAGAGAGTTGGATTCCTCGGAGTGCCTGGAACTGATGCTCATTGGTAATTAGAGATTATCGATGGACAATTACCCATGAAAAGGAGCCTTGGGCTTCAAAGGGGTCTAGGGGTAGTTTATATAGTCAATACTTATTGAAAAGTGTCATAAAAGAATGAGTCTATGATTTAAATTTTCAAAAGTACTTCTCAACAGATGAGACAAATTGTGAAAAACAAAACACGTATTTCTAAAGTCTTGTCAACTCTAACTGTGAGCCCTGCCAGTTACCCCAGGTGGGGCTGGACCCACTGCCACTTGTGTCTCCCTTCTATGGATGCTCTATCTGTTGGACCCTGAATGAGGAGGAGAATGGAAACATGGGGAAAGCACGATGTCTTCCCCAGTAAGCAGTCTGCACACATATTTAGAATCTTCAGTGACACCTTTCTCTGGTGCTAGCATTCCAGCAACGGACCCTTCCTTTATAAGCAGTGAAACTCCTCAAGCATTCTGCTGATAGAAGGCATAGTACAAAGGCAAACGATTTATCATTTTAAAAAAATTACAAAGGCCTAAAGAGATCCTATTATTTGTCAGTAACCACAAATTATTCAATTGCTAAGTGGCATGAGGGCTTATAGTCCAGGCTCCTAATTAACCATGAAACCATATGCCCTGGCAAGTAGACCTCAAAAATTATCTAGTTACACCAATGAATGCAAACACCATAAAAGTACTGGATCAAAGCTCCAGGATGACCTGGATATGACTTATTAGCAAGTTATAAATCAAGCCCCTTCTAAATAAGCAAGTAACAACAGGTCTTTCAGACAGTTTTCCAACGTAACTAATTCCACCAGGTCCTGCTATAGCATAACTATAATCACCAAATGCAGCCTGCACTCCCGGCCTTATGAATTCAAGATGGCACATAGATAGCAATTCCCGGAAAAGATTTCTAGAAAACTGTTCCTCTCATTCATCAGAGGAAACTGAAGCATGAATATAAGTAATATGCTGAGTTTTAGACTATTTCCATAATTAAAACCATATCCTAGAAGAGATCTTGGAGAATTACCTTTTATCAAGTGTAGGTAGTCATGAAATTATTGTTGTAAAAACAGAAGTTGTCACTTTTTTTTTGTGAACTTCCTGACTGCTTCTCAAAAGTAACCACTTCAATGTTCCCCAGTTGACATGAGTTTAATCTAAATTCTATGATGAAGAAGTTCACTGTAATTTGCAATAAACCTTTGCTTCTTTATTTATCCAACATGATGGCTATCTGACATCCTTGCTTCCTTCTTCTAGACCCCGGTCAGGATGCCAGCCATTGTTAAAATATAACAGCACATTCATACCTAATTTCAGTGACTCGTTGTCATCAGATAATCATGTAGTCCATTATTGCACAAACAAAATTCTAGTATAACTCTTAAGTAATTATTAGTTAAATGGAGTGTGATGGGATGTTTAAAGTGATCCCAAGATTAAACTCTCATTTGGAGTTTGTTTGATAACTAACAACCACTATCACCAATTTGGAGATATTACAACAAAACTCTGCTGCTGACAAAAATATTAACCATAAATGATGAAACACTTTCAGCTGGGACAAGAACATCTGGAGCCCATTAAAACTGGAAAATTTTCCCTCTAAATCCTGATTGCCAAAGTTAGAACCAACCACCCAGAAACTGTGGCCCTCATGCTAACTCAATGTTTATGTTTCATTACAAATGATTTCAGGGATTTACATCTTGCTCTATATGGCCCAGTTCCCATGATTACAGTGTCGAATCTTACCAGGCATGTCCTTGTGCTCAGCAACGCTCATCTCTTGGGTTTGTAAAGAGGAGCTTCCTGGGAAATAATTTCAGGTTCCTTTTTCACACCAGTCTGAAGAGCGCACCACCCTGAGATAAATAAGGAAAAGAACACTGGGATTCAAGATCCTACCTGTCAATATTAAATTTTAAAAAATGCTCTTAGGATTTCCTTCTAAATATATAATAAACCTGTAATGTGCAATAAAAATGACTAATGGAAGTTAGGTAATTTTAGCTATGTGTTAGTTTTCTATTGTTATCGTAACAAATCTCCACAAATTTAGTGGCTCAAAACAACACAATTTATTATCTTGCATTCTCTAAGTTAGATGCCCAACACAGGTTTCCCTAGGCTAAAATCAAGGTGTTTGCAGGGTTGCATTCCTTTCTGGAGATTCTAGGAGATAATCCATGTCTTTGTCTCTCCCAGTTTCTAGAGGCTGCTTACATTCCTTGGCTCATCAGCCCTTTCTCCATCTTAGAGCTCAGCAAGGTTGCACCTCTCTGACCCTGCTCCACAAGCACAATCTCCCTTAATCAATTTGGGCCTATCCAAATAATCTAGAAAAACCTCCCTAACTCAAGAACCTCAATTTAACCACATATGCAAAATCCCTTTGGCCATAGAAGGTAACATATTCCAGGTTCCATGGATCAGGATGTGGCCATCTTGGGATGGGGCATTTTTCCGCCTATATTATCTATTTCCAGACTCCAGAGAGTAAAGAAGCTTGAAATCAAAATTTCATCAATCTCTTCCCTCTTTATCATTTCTTTTAGAACTGAATCTTACCCTAGCAAATAGGAAAGAAGTTTTCAATGCAAAATGCCTTAAAAATAGACCAATGCCACAAGTTTCACTAGTCCACAATGAATTTCTTGGCTGAAAGCTTTCCAAAATTTTCAGAGACGATTTTAATTTTAGTGGTAAACATGGAACCTATCTAGTTTAACTGTTGTGTATCTCTATGAGATACCCAATAATGGTTCTTTTGAAATTCATGTCCCAGAATGTATAAGAAGGGTGCGTGTGGCTGGTAAAGTGGTTGCTTAACACAACTTTCACTCTGAATATATTTCTGGCATGCATTTCTGTGCATTGCAGGACATAGAGCAGCCTCAGCTGGTGTGTGCGTTCATAAGGAGGTCAGCCCTTTTCTCAGGCCTATGTCTCCTATCTGTGCCTGGCAAATGCCTAAGTTAAAGCCAGTGTCCTGGAGGTTAGCTTTTTCTGCTGCTTTCCAACATACACCACAATTATGACCTGACGTTTGGCAGAGTGTACTTCTTCTACTCTTAGAACTGAGAGTTTGCTCCTGTTTTTTAATAACGGAATCCTGAATCCTTGTTAGAAACAGTCTGAGCAGTACTACTAAGTGTCCAGAAATGGCTTGATGAGCCATTTCGTGTCTTCAAGGATGTGGTTCTTATCGGCAAGAACATGCCTTTCGGGGTACTGACCCAAGTTCTTGCAAAGGTAAAGCCACCAACTGCACTCTAGGCCCTATGCTAAGAGCCTTAAGTGCATTAACTCATTTCACTTTACAAAACCCTATAAGGACTCTTGCAATCACCCCATTTTACAGATGGTAGAAGCAAGACTTGAAGTGACTTGCCCAACCTCACAGAGCTGGTGAGTGATCTGGCTGGGCAAAGTCAGGACTGGAGGCTAGTGAGGTGCTCACCTTGGGTGCAAAATGTAAAGGAGACCCCCAAAACTCTGTAATCAGGGCAAAGAATAGGTTAATGAAATATTTTAGAAAATCAAAATTATGATTAAATTAATGAGTAAATTCAGAGTGAAACGTGTGTTAAGAAACCACTTTATCGGGGCGCCTGGGTGGCTCAGTGGGTTAAAGCCTCTGCCTTCGGCTCAGGTCATGATCTCAGGGTCCTGGGATCGAGCCCCGCATCTGGCTCTCTGCTCAGCAGGGAGCCTGCTTCTCCCTCTCTGCTTGCTTGTGGTCTCTTTCTGTCAAAAAAATAAATAAAAATCTTATAAATAAATAAATAAATAAATAAAAGAAACCACTTTATCAGCCACATGCACCCTTCCATACATTCTGGGACATGACCAGTCTAGGCTTTCATTGAATATTTTAGCATTTCAAAAGAACCATTATTGGGTGTCTCATACAGATACATTCTTGATGAAAAAAATTCTTGATGAAAAAATACTGAAATTCTAAATAAAGACAGGATTTGAACCTCTACTAGTAGGACTCAGCCTTACTAGCTGATCCTAATCCCAGCCCTGTCAGATCCTGTCCCTGCCCTGGCTGAGATTTGAACCCAAGACTGGCTGAGATCACGACCTGTGCTCTGACCCACTTCTCTGGGGCACTCAGCTGCATCCTTTGCTAGCAGGGAGCTAAGACGCGCTTACATTGCTCTTCAACGAAGCTGACCACCTGAACTGAGTCTCAACCCACCCAACCTTGGGAAAGTCATTACCAGACTGGACCGAGAAGGGCATCTGTGATAGCGAGAAATCATGTGATATGGCCCCTGATCTTTGCCATCAGCCAAGGTGATTCTTGATAGAAGTCCTAGTTTAGGAAGAGAGCATTTCCCTGAGCAAATCAGGATTAATCAAGCTCTGAGCAAATTTTCTTTAGTGAAAGTGCCACGACTCAGTTTAGATGGATGGAGGGTCCCCTGGCAACTGTTCTCAAGTGATCTTTGCCTCACCGGTGCCCAACCCCCAGCCCACTCCCTGCAGGTGCCATTGTGGACTAGGGGCCTCTGCTCCTCCTAGAATAGAAGTTCCTTTGCCCAAGTCAATTGGAAAGTCATCCTTCTTGTTAACTTCTTCGACTTTAGCAATCTAAACAGCTGCCAAACGCTGCCCATCAGGCCCATCAGTCCAGGACAGGGAAGCAGATTCTGTGGACCAGACACTCAAACCCAGTTGTGCCAGGGAGCGGGCAGTGAACACATTCCATGGAAGTGTCACGGCCCCTGCCTCATTCTCCTTTCCAGCCACATCCGAACTTAATAGTATATTAATTCTTACAGCATCTCCTTGTGTACCTCAGCTGAAACTTCAGGATTTATTTCCAGTATCCAAGCTTTAGAAAATAGTGTTACTTTCTTTAAATGCCATCATGAAATAGGGCAGGGCACTTTGCTCTGACAGGAATCCACAGGAATGTCTGTTCAACCTCAGAGCTCCCTCAGAGCTTCAGCAAGGGCTCTACTGCCCTGCTGAGTGCTCTGCTGGACACCTTAGCTCTTAAAGGAAAAGTGCAGCTATTAAAAAAAAAAACAAAACACAAAAATCCTTGCTCTTTCTTCTCAAAGCCACAAACATGGTTTTCTCTACTTTTTTTTTTTCCTGCTAGGAGTGTTAACAAATATATTCTTCATTTATTCATTCAACAAATAGTTATTTACTGAGTGCCAGGTTCAATGCTATCTTGTAGATTTTCCTTAAGGCAGCTCCCCATCTCTGAGAGTCTAGCGGATACTCTTTTAAACACTCATCTGACCTTAAATATTGACTTTAGTCAAGGGGTATCTGGATAGTTAAAAAAAATAGAAAGAATGTTCTAGTCTGTCCTAAAGACAGCTGAGTTGAACAACAACAAAATAGGAGAATGTTCTTTTCTGAAGACAGTTGAACAGTTGTTTCAGCAAATACTAGCTAGCTAAGTTTGCTGTGAAAAATAATGCATGAAGGGTAAGTAAGCCATGGAGGCACACACATTTCTAGACTGCATTTTAATCTACCACTTTCTACCTAATACTTTATTATTGTTTCCAATTAAACAATAACAATACTCAAAACAAAAAATTTGGAAAACCCAAAAGAGCATTAAAAAAGTCAGTCATGTTATATGTCAATTATATCTCAATAAAGCCAGGGGGAAAAAAACAGTCAGAAACCAAACATCCAAGGTAACAACTTATGACATAATATGTTTGAAACTAAACTCAATATTTTCCCCGTGCATATGAAAAACACATGTATTATAACCAAAAACTGACATATTCCTCCTACTACAGTCTTTCCTGCACTGGTTAACATGAATCTAAATAGAAACTGAAAGGTTGCGTCCTGTCCTATGAATACACTGTAGCTTTCTCAATCATCTTCATTCAGTATTGGATACCTAGGCTGTCTTCAAAATTTGCTGTCATAAATAATGTTTTTTTTTTTTAAAGATTTTATTTATTTATCTGACAGAGAAGACAGATCACAAGCAGGCAGAGAGGCAGGCAGAGAGAGAAGGGGAAGCAGGCTCCCTGCCAAGCAGAGAGCCCGATGCAGGGGTCCATCCCAGGACCCTGAGATCATGACCTGAGCCGAAGGCAGAGGCTTTAACCACTGAGCTACCCAGGCACCCCATAAGTAATGTTTTAATGAACTTCTACAAACAATTCTTTACAGACATCTCTTAATTCCTTTTGGAGTAAAATCCTAGAAATTGAAATGCTGGATGAAGGGCTACACAGTTTTTAAAGCTTTTGATAATATAGTAACAAAATACCCTTCAAAAAAAAAAACAACATGCTAATCAACACCTCCAGACTGTGTAAAATTGCTAGGGAAACTTAGCTATCATAAAAGGGATCTTGGTTAAGAATGAGGCAATTCTGGGGGCAGAAGACATGAACAGACATTTCTCCAAAGAAGACATACAAATGGCTAACAGACCATGAAAAAATTCTCAACATCATTCAGCATCAGGGTAATAGAAATCAATACCACCTCACACCTTTCAGAATGGCTAAAATTAACAACTCAGGAAACAACAGATGTTGGTGAGGATATGGAAAAATGGAAACCCTCTTATACTATTGGTGGGAATGCAAACTGGTGTAGCCACTCTGGAAAATAGTACGGAGGTTCCTCAAAAAGTTAAAAGTAAGAGCTACCCTATGATCCAGCAATTGCACTACTAGGTATTTATCCCAAGGATACAAACATGGTGATTTGAAGGGGCACCTGCACCCCAATGTTTATAGCAACAATGTCCACAACAGCAAAATATATGGAAAGAGCCAGATGTCCGTTGACAGATGAATGGACAAAGAAGATGTAGTACACACACACACACACACACACACACACACACACACACACACACACACATATTACTCAGCCATTAAAAAGAATGAAATCTTGCCATCTGCAACAATGTGTATGGAACTAGAGGATATTATACTAGGCAAAATAAGTCAGTCAGAGAAAGACAAATACCATACGATTTCACTCATATGTAGAACTTAAGAAACAAAACAGATGAACACAAGGGAAGGGAAGGAAAAATAAAAGAAGATGAAACCAGAGAGGGAAGCAAATCACAAGAGACTCTTAACTATAGGCAACAAACTGAGGGTCGTTCGTGGGGAGGT
>JAQQSY010001395.1:0-14418 GCA_028646535.1 Procyon lotor | reverse complement strand
CTTCTTTATCCATTCATCTGTGGTTGGACATCTAGGTTCTTTCCATAGTTTGGCTATTGTGGATATTGCTGCTATAAACATTCGGGTGCACATGCCCCTTCGGATCACGACATTTGTATCTTTAGGGTAAAATACCCAGTAGTGTGATTGCTGGGTCTTAGGGTAGCTCTATTTTCAACTTTTTGAGGAACCTCTATACCTTTTCCCAGAGTGGTTGCACCAGCTTGCATTCCCACCAACAGTGTAGGAGGGTTCCCCTTTCTCCGCATCCTCACCAACATCTGTCATTTCCTGACTCATTAATTTTAATCGTTCTGACTGGTGTGAGGTGGTATCTCACTGTGGTTTTTATTTGTATTTCCCTGATGCCAAATGATGTCGAGCACGTTTTCATCTGTCTGTTGGCCATTTGGATGTCTTATACCTAAAGTGTAGAGCAGAAAACTACCTATTGAACAACGGGAGGGTATAATAAATATTTTTAATTGCACTTTTAGTCTTGGATTATTGGGGTTTGCTATGCTTCTCCTCAAGTAGTAACTACATAAAGAATATTTAATTCAGGCAGTAAACATTATACAACAAATAAAAAACTTAGAATAATTACAGTAAGCTATACAATGTTATACAACATTGATTTAAGATTTATTTAGAATTTGGAAATTAGTGGTTTGAACAATTGAGAATTCTCTTTTGAATTCTGCATGGCAATAGATGTTTATTTTTTATTTTTTTTTATTATGTTAGTCAGTATACATTAATTTTTGATGTGTTGTTCCATGATTCATTGTTTGCATATAACGCCCAGTGCTCCATGCAATCTGTGCCCTCCTTAATACCCACCACCAGACTCTAACAGTGTGTTCCCTGCCCAGGTACAAAAACTAGGAAGAAATGGTATTTTTGGTTCTTTTTTTAAATATCAGTGATCAATACATTAAACATAAGACAAAATTATTTTTTTCTAAGTCTGAGGCAGAAGGCTTTAGTTAAAATTTAAGTTCTCACATGAACATATTGTCTCTGACGTGGAAATTTGTTTCATTATCATTAGGAATTATCTGCTTTAAAAAAGGGAGGAGGAAGGGGTGTCTGGGTAGCTCATCAGTTAAGCGGCTGCCCTTTGGCTCAGGTCATGATCCCAGGGTCCTGAGTTTGAGCCCTGCCTCAAGCTCCCTGCTCAGCTAGGAATCTGCTTCTCCCTCTGCCCATTCCCCTGCTCCTGCTCTCTCTCTCTCTCTCATTCTCAAATAAAGTCTTTAAAAAAAGGGGGGGTGGGGGTGGGAAGTGAGGGATATACATCCTTAAAAATATATCATGCATTTTCCCATTGCATTATATCAACTTTCTTCTCCCTTGGCAGAAACAGGTTCTTTTTTCTTCACTTTAAAGTCATGCAAACTTTTTAAAAGAGACACATAAAAAATATTTAAAGGGGCATATGAAAAATATTTAAAATCTTATCCTTCTTATTTTATATCATTGAGAAGAAATGTCTAATAAAATATTGTAAGCCATAAATATAACCAATGTATGTAATTTAAAATTTTCTAGTAGCTATATTAGAAAAAAATTAAAATAAATTAATACTAACAATACATTTTATTTAGCCCAATATATTCAGATTTATTGTTTCAACATAAAAATATTAGTGAGGCACTTTACATTCTTTTCCCATACTAAGTCTATGAAATCTGATGTGTATTTTACACTTGCGATGCATTCAATTCAGACTAGCCACATTTCAGCTGCCCACGAGCCACTGCCTAGTGGCTCTCATATTGGACAGTGAAGCTTAGAGAATAAACAGCAAATGTTTTCTTTATTCAAAAAGATTTCATGCACTGATTATGGCCACCCTATTTCCTTGGCATGCCTGAAATCTTCATATATTTATGCTGCTAGAGTAATCTATAGATTAAAATGGACTTTTTAAGAGTAATATAAAATTGCATATTCAAGGTTGGTTTATTTCCTCATCAGGTCTTTATTCTTTTTTGTGAACTAAAAATTATCTGTAATTGTGTGGAAAATCAAGAACAAACTGCAACATTATGCAATAGTTCTATAGTAGTGATATAATAATAGATCACATTAATCAAAGAGAAAAAGATGTGCTCCTGAACATCTTTTGTACTTGCTTTTTTTATTGAAATATAATGTTGGTTCAGGTGTACAACATAATGATTTGACAACTTTATATATTATGTTATGCTTTTTTTTTTTTTAAAGATTTTTTATTTATTTATTCGACAGAGAGAGATCACAAGCAGGCAGAGAGAGAGGTGGGGAAGCAGGCTCCTTGCTGAGGAGAGAGCCCGATGCGGGGCTTGATCCCAGGACCCTGAGACCATGACCTGAGCCGAAGGCAGAGGCCTTAACCCACTGAGCCACCCAGGTGCCCCTATTATGTTATGCTTAACCACAATGTACCACCATCTGTCACCATACAACACTATTACAATATCATTGACTATATTCCCTATGTTGTACCTTTTATTTCCATGACTTATTCATTACATGACTGGAAGACAGTACCTCCCACTCCCCTTTACCCATTTTAGCCATCTTTCCAACATCTTCTCCTCTAGTAATCACTAGTTTGCTCTCTGTATTGATGGGTCTGTTTCTACTCTCTGCTTATGCATGTGTTTCATTTTTTAGATTCCATATATAAGTGAAATCATATAGCATTTGTCTTTCTCTGTCTGACTTATTTCACTTAGCATGGTACCCTCAGGTCCATTTGTGTTGTTGCAAATTGCAAGATCTCATCATTTTTTGTGGCTGAGCAATACTCCATTAATTATATATATTATGTATATTGTATAATACACACATATAGTGTATAATATATAATATGTATTATATAATATATACATTATATATAATTGATATATAAAAATAATTCATTATATGTATATGTGTGATGCACACACATACACACACACAATCTTTATCCATTCTCTACTGAGAAATACTTGGGTTGCATCTATACCTTGGCTCTTGCAAATAATGTTGCAATAAGTGTAAGGGTACATGTATCTTTTCAAATTAGTGTTTTTGGCTTTTTGGGGTATATACTCTGTAGTGGAATTACTGGATCATATAGTGTTTCTATTTATAACTTTTTGAGAATCCTCAGTACTGTGTTCCACACTGGCAACACCAATTTACATTTCCACCAATGGTGTACAAGGGTTCTTTTTCCTCCTTATCCTTGCCACCACTTATTATTTCTTGTCTTTTTGAGACTAGTCATTCTGACTAGTGATAAGGTGATATGTTATTGTGGTTTTAATTTGCATTCCCTGGTAGTGATGTTAAGCATCTTTGCATGTGTCTCTGGCCATCTGTAAGTCTTCTTTAGGAAAATGTACATTTAGGCCATCTTCCAATTTTTTAATCAGATATTTTTGGTGTTGAGTAAGTTCTTTATATATTGTGAATATTAACCCCATGTCAGATATATAATTTGCAAATATTTTCTCCCATTCAACTGGTTATCTTTTCATTTTGTTAATGGTTTCCTGTGCTGTGCAAAAGTTTTTTACAGTAGTCCCAATACCTTTTCTTTCTTTCTTTTTCTTTTTCTTTTTCTTTTTCTTCTCTTCTCTTCTCTTCTCTTCTCTTCTCTTCTCTTCTCTTCTCTTCTCTTCTCTTCTCCTTCCTTCCTTCCTTCCTTCCTTCCTTCCTTCCTTCCTTCCTTCCTTCTTTCCTTCTTTCTTTCTTTCTTTCTTTCTTTCTTTCTTTCTTTCTTTCTTCTTTCTTTCCTCTTTTTCTTTCTTTAGTAGCGCCTTTGTCTGTTTTTTTGTTGTGTTTTGTTTTGTTTTTGTTTGTTTTTTTATCCGAGTAATGCTAACCTTGTAAAATGTAATTGGAATCGTTTCTTCCTTTTCTCTTTTTTGGAATAGTTTGAGGAGAATTAGGCGTTAATTCCTGTTTAAATATATGGTATTATTCACTTGTGAATCCATCTGGTCCTGAACTTTTATTTGTTTTGAGTTTATATGGTTATCAGTTCAACTTTGTTACTAGTAATAGGTTTGTTCAGATTTTTAAATTCTTCCTGATTCGGTTTTGGAAGATTGTAAATTACTAGGAATTTATTCTTTTCTTCTGGGTTGCCTCATTTGTTGGCACGTAATTTTTTTAGTATTCTGTTATAAACCTTTGTATTTCTGTGGTGTTCAGATATTACTTCTCTTTCATTTCTAATTTTTTTTATTTGGATCCTCTTTTTTTCTTGGTGAATCGGGCTAAAGGTTTATCACATTTGTTTGTATTTTCAAAGAACTAGCTTTTGGCCTCATTAATCCTTTGTTTTTTGAAGTCTCTATCTCACTTATTTCAACTCTGGTTTGTTAATCTTTACCTTCTACTAATTTCTACTAACCTTGGGTGTTTCTCTTGCTGTCTTTACTTGTTTATGCTTGGCTTTTTTTCTCTTTATATTTTGTGTCTCTATTATAGTAGTTTGTTTTGTGGGTACCATGTGGAACCATGTGGTTCATATATGCTGTTCTAAATATGTAGCAGTCCATATTAAGTTGATGGTCACTTAAGTTTTAGCACATTCTAAAATAACTTCATTTTTATTTACCCCTTCAAGGTTCTATGTATATATTGTCATATTTTTCCATATTTTTCTTTTTATGAATCCCCTTAACTATTTTTTTAAATATAACTGATTTTACTACTTTTGGCTTTTAACCTTTACACTAGCTTTATAAGTGATAGCTGTACTATCTTTATTATCTGTTTGCTTTTAGTCATGATTTTTTTTCCTTTAATTTTCTTAATTATGAAATCTTAATTTTCTTAATTATTTATTAATTAAAAATTATTCCTTAATTTTCTTCTAATTATGTTTTTTTCTTTTCTACTTAAAGAAGTCCCTTTAAGATTTCTTGTAAATCAAGTTTAGTGGTGACAAACTCCTTTAACATTGGTCTAAGAAACTCTTTAGCTTTCTTTCAATTCTCAATAATAATCTTGTCAGGAGGAGTATTCTTGGTTGTAAGTTTTTTCCTTCAGAAGTTTGAATATATCATGGCACTTCCCTCTGGCCAATGAAGTTTTTGCTGAAATATTAGCTGATGGACTTTTCCTTTTACATAACTAGTTGCTTTTCTCTTGCTGCTTTTAAAGTTTTCTCTGCATCTTTAATCTTTGACATTTTAATTATCATGTGTTTTGGTGTGGACCTCTTTGGGTCCATCTTATTTGGACCATCTCTGTGCTACTTGAACCTAAATGTCTGTTTCCTTCCCTACGTTAGGGAAGCTTTCCACTATTATTTCTTCAAATAAGTTTTCTGCTTCTTTTTGCTCTTTTACTTCTTGGACCCCTATGATACTGTTTTGTTCACTTGATTTTGTCCAAGAGATCCCTTAACTTATTCTATTTTTTTTTCAATTTTTAATTTAATTTAATTTTATTATTGTTATTCTTTATTTAATTTTTTTTTTTTTTTTTTTTTTTTTTTTTTTTTTTTTTTTTTTTTTGCTATTCATGATGGATACTTCCCACTATCTTGGCTCCCAGATGGCTGATCTCTTCTTCTGCAGCCTTTAATCTACTGCTAATTCCCACTAGTATATTTTTAGTATACTTTAGTTATTAAATTCTTCAAATCTGACTTTTTAAATACATTCTCTTTCTTGAAGTTCTTACTCAATTCATCACTCTTCTCTCCAGTCTGGTGAACACCTTCATGGATGTTACTTTGAACTCTTTATCATGTAGATTGTTTATTTTTGTTTCATTTAGTTCTTTTTCTAGGGTTTTGTCTTGTTCTTTCCTTTAGAACATATTCCTCTGTCTCCTCATTTTGCTTGACTTTCTGTATTTATATTATGAATTAGGTAGAATAGCTACTTCTCCTAAACTTGAAGGATTGATCTTGTGTATGGATCACCTGTGTAGACTGTATGTGCCTCGTTACTCTGGCTGGCAGGAGCTGTGGATGTCATGGGCTGGGGGTCCTAGGGTACTCTATGATGGGGACATCCTGGTGGGATGGCTGGAGCTTAAGTGGGTGCAGGACAGACAGTTAAAGCTGCATGTGGTACAAGCCAGGGAGTCCCCAGGCTCTCCACAGAGAAGTCATCCCCAGAGGACAACTAAATCTGAGATGGGTACAAGCCAAGGTATCCTGGGGTACTCCTTCTGGGAAGCACCCGGATCATGTGGCTAAAGCCAAGGCACCCATGGGACAATAGTTCCCAGGGTGCTCTTTTCAGAGGGCACTATGGCAGTGTGGCTAGAGCCAAAGCAGTGTGGGTTCAGAGTATCCTTGAGTGCTTTGCCCCTGACACCTTGGTGAGATGGCTGGGCCCATGGTGAGTGTTAACCAGAGTGTCCCAATCTGTGCCACACTGAGGCTGCCTTGATGGGATAGCTGGGGCTGGTGTGAGACAGGGACCCCAGGTTCACTGAGGTGGTAGGCCTGATGGGGTACTTGCACCCTGCTCTTGTCCATGCTGGAGGACATAGTGAAGGGGAGTGTAAACCATGGTATCTGTCAGCTTCTCTAACCCAGAGAGTTTTAGCAGTTCTCCTGACATTTGGTGAAGTTCTAAGTTTGGATCCCCTATGTTTTCATTGCTCTTTAAATTTGGAGCCTTTTTTCTATGCTCGAGGGCATCTGGAGCCCAGGGCTCACTGAGGTGGGAGGCCAGCTGTGGCATCTGGACACTGTTCCCGCCTGCACTGTCAAGGTAGAGGTGTAACATAAGCTGTAGCCCTTGCCACCCCCTCCAACCTGGAGAGAATTCCAGCAGCTCTCCCATCCCCCATTTGGAAGGTTTCTAATGTTGGTTCCTGTATATTCTAGTTGTCCTTTAAAACCACAGTTTTTGTTTGTCTCCCCAGGGCAGATACATCTGTTCACAGTCCTTCAGTACTATCCCTTCCTACTGCAGTCTGACTCAGGGATTGGTGGGGGAGTGCCTCCATTACTATGTTTCTATCCTTCTTGCCATCCTCTATGTGGTCTCTCTATCTCTTATTGTGCAGAAACTGTTCAGTTAGCCCTCTGTTCTTCTTTAGGAGGAATTGCTTTATAGATAGATACCAATCTGGTGTGTCTGTGGAGAAGGTAAGTTCAGGGTCTTCCTCTGTCACCGCCTTGGAATGGAACTGTTCAATTTTTTTTTTTTTAATTTCAGTTATCTTAAAAGAAAGATGAAAGGAGGCAAGGTCTGTACCTGAAAAAAGAAATCATGAATTGTCATTCAATTAGGAAACAAACTGTTTAAGTACTTTTACGTGGGAGTTCCAGGGCTGTTGGAGTTCATAAAATGCCCAGAAAATGCTATTAATGAATAGAACAAATGGCTAAATAAAACACCATATTGAACTTGCCCTTTGGACTTTTTTCCTCTATTTTACCCTCATTTTAGTCATCTCTGGACTTACCACATTGACAAACACACAACTCAACCACTATCTCCCACCTCCATAGCTATTACCTTCTTCTGAGCCACCATTTTTTCCTCTCTGGATTACTTAACAGCCTTGGAATCCTTTCCTTCCTTCTGTTTATGCTGACTCATAGTCTGTTCTTAACAAAGCAAGCAGAGGAGATATGTCAGATTATATAGTTTCTCAAGCAAACTTTGCATTCATTCATTTTTTTCCTTAAACACAACAATGTCCCCTGAACCATACACACCTTGGCCACCATTAATCTCAGACTTCAGCTCCTACTGTTCTTCCCAATTCTCAATCTAGCCCAAACACTCTAGCCTCATTGATGTTCTTTGAACAAACTTGCAAAATCCATTCGTGAGTTTTCTACATGGGCTATTCCCTCTTCCTAGAATGCTCTTTCTAAATGACTACCTGATTTCTTTCTTACCTCCATCAACTCTTTCCTTACCTTCACTTTTTCAGTGAAGTCTACCCTGATCACCATATTTAATTTGCAACCCAACTCTATCTCTACTCCTGGCATTCCTAAAACGCATCCCCCATCTCTCTCTCAACATTCCACATCTTCTAACATACTGCATAGGATATTATGTCAACTCCATCAGATCTTTGTTTCTTCTGAGTATTGCCTCTTAGTTAATGAATGAGTTTTGATATTTATGTTTCTACATAGTAGAAATATTAAATTTTAGCCTTTATTCCTCATATTTCCTTTTCCTTTACCCTGCTTTATTACTTATTATTTGTACATCGTGCATAACCCTGTCTTAGCAGGCTATATGTTTTGTTAAGCATTTTGGTTAATGTCCCTCATTCCCAATAATATTAAATATATATGGATACACACACACACACACACACACACACACACACATCTCCATATCCCTCTGCCTGGAATACTCTTTCTAAATGTCTACATGGTTTCTTTCTCACATCCATCAACTTTTTGCTTAATTTCACTTTTTCAATGATGTCTACTTCATATACATACATATATATATATATATGTACATATACATATATATGTATTTTGACCTAGGGAATTAACCTGTTTTGTGTACTGTTGTATCCTCTTACCTGACAGAATGCATAAGTGCCATGGTAGATAGTCAATAAGTACTCATTGAATATATGAATGAACTGAGGGTCAGCAATTTTACACTTCAGTAAGCTATCTAGTGCAATTGGACTATGCATTAAAATCAAGAGCTTTCATTTCTGTGAGAAATCCAGAAGATTTGTACTTCTTCATGGTTTATTCTATTCCATTCATTATATTCTTGTCAATGAGTAGTATTTGACCTTTCATCATGACTCTGCATATACAAACTTGGCAATGAATAGCAATTAAAAAAAAAACAATATTGCATCTTTGATTAATGAACTAAAGATATTTTCATTCAGGCACAATTCATCAGGCAACATGAAAACAGAGTCACTTCATTATTGTTAAGATAGTCTATAAAGTAGAAGACCTACAAATAGGTTAAGGAAAGGATTAGTAAAAGAGAAAAGAATCATGTATATACAGTCTTTTTAAAGAAAAAAAAACAAACCTCCTTGGATTTGTGACTTATCAATGTTAACCATGTTATTTAGTTATTTAGGTAACTAACTAGCAATAATTCACATATATTTGAAGCCAAAGCTTTTCGGCAAGTTGTGAGGTTTCAACATGGCCGGCTAGTGAGGAGAAACAGTATACCCTAGACTGTATATGCTTAAAGAACACTATTTATTTCTTACGACTCTTTGAGCTATTTTAGAGTAATAGCAGCAGATCTGAATAAGTAAACCTGAAATCAGTGTGTGGGGTCCCCTTTGGGACTTTTGCTTCGAGCTAGTTGTTTTCAATTTTACTATTTCTATTTAAAGCTGGAAAACTCCATCCTATACATTATAAACTGCCTGGGAGCATATGACTGTATATGTTTAACTACTTTATTTTAGAAATCAACAACCACCCACTGTATGTTGAATAATTAGCCAGAAGATTAAGAGGATATAAGCTTGTTGAAATTTTCAGGATGCTTTCAAAATTAAATTTTTATGTACAATGTTTAATTTGTCATTAAATCTGTCACATTTAAAACATTCTCCCCAAATAATATCCTTACATCAGCTATATACTATCCAATCTCCTATTTTCTCCACAATGAAATCCTACAGGAAAAATTGGATTTAGATCCAAAGAATGGAGTAAAAAACAATTTTTCTGATTGATGGAAGTAAAATTTAAAAAAAAATCTTTATTCTAAAATTTTTTTTAAAATGGTTGTAAAATAATGAGTGTTCCACTTTGAATGTTTAGATCTTGACTTTTTGCCCAGTTTACATTCTGTGTGGACACAAAACCCATGATAATAGATGGGGAATTTGGATATTATGGCTCAAGGGATTCAATATTGTAAATCAGAGTAATCAGAGTGACTTCCTGGAAACAAAGATAAGGCAATGCCAGTATTTATTGATGATTTATTTGCCACCACATGATGTTATCCATTGTGTGCTTGAAATATATGCATTCCAAATGTGTTCAGTAAGTATAGCTGAGTACAATACAAGGATGAAAAGCGAAGTTGGCCATATAATCACCTGGTTGCGGTAGATGGTTTAAAGACTATATAACATGTAGACTATATAACATACATACTAAAGTAAGGCATGCAAAATAACTATCCAAAAAGTATAAACAACAACCCAACAAAAAATTTAGACATTACTGATAGGGAAAAATGATTACTAGTATATGAATTAATAACAGATAAACAGAATCCACTTTGGTTGTGATTTCATGTTTGCCTAAATTAGTCATTAAGTCATTAGAGCTTGTCACTGAAAGAAAATGTGAAGAAATTTAGAGAAAAGTTTAAATTTCAAACGGCCTGAATTCCTTAACAGGAGCCCATACTTAGTACATAAAACTCTAATATAGAGTATACGCTAATCATTTGTTTAAACTTGTGTGTATATTAATCCCTGTTACAGGTGTTTGTTTTGTTTTGTAGAGAATTATACTCAGAAATCTATAGGCTAAAGATAGTTCCAAAACATTTTTCTTTCCTTTTTGACTTAACAACATAACAAGAAACTAAAAGCACAAGAATTCTATATATGTATCCCAGTGCATTATTTCTCATTTTTTTCTTTTAAAAAACAGTTGAAGAAGTCAGCCTCTCTATGTAAATTTACCATTGATTTTTCTTAGTTCCCTAATCATCAGAAGTCTTAAAAAGTTATTTTATGATAAATAGGATCATTGCAATGATGCTAATCATCAGTAGAAGTAGTAGTTAATATTCTACAAATTACATGAAAGTTATAATATAACATAACTCAAGTGTCTTTCTCAAAGACTTCCAAGAAAAATTACAGAAAGAGTTTATTGCTATATAGGTTTAAGCTTCCTGGAATATATTATATCTTTGTTTTGGATAAGAAGCTCTAACCACAGTTAAATACAAGCAATTATTCAGTGTCTGCTTATCCATTTTATGGATTATCTAAGTCCTTTACTTTTCCTGTTATTAATTCAGGGCTCATTAGTTCTTCTTTCTTTTGGTAGATAGGGAAAGAATGAGGAGCTAGAGCTCAAACTAGCCTTGGATACATTTCAGTTTGGGAGTAAGTTAAAGCTGTTAGCCAAGAGGAAGTTTGAAATGATCTTGGGCAAGGTTAGTCATACACTGAGGCATTTTAGGCAGTTGTTTATAAGGGATAAATTAAAAGAAACCTGTCCAAATATTTTTCTAGTGACCTAAGTAATCATTTTCTATTGCTCCCTTGACAAATCACCACAAACGTAGTGATTCAACACAAATTCATCATCTTATAGTTCTGTAAGTCAGAAGTCTGACATTGGTCTCATTAAGCTAAAAATCAACGTTTAAGCAGGTCTGCATTCTTTCCTGGAGCATGTAGGGGAGAGTCTGTTTTCTTACCTTTTCCAGTTGCTAGATACTAGCCTCATCCCTTGGCTCTATGACCTTCCTCCATCTTCAAATCAACAGTGCACCATCTCTCCGACCTTTCTTCCTTCATTACCTCTTGCTCTAATCACAGCTGGAAGAGGTTCTCCACTTTCAAGGACTCATGTATTAAATTGGCCCACCCAAATAATGTAGAATAATTTCCCCATCTCAAGGTCTGTCCCCTAAGTCACATCTGCAGTATCCCTTCTGCCAAGTAAAGTAACATATTCACCTATTCCAGGGAATCAGTGCATGGATTGGATATCTTTGAGAGGTATTTATTCTGACTGTCACACTGAGCAAATCCAAAATTTTTGTAACGCTCTTTTTTAAATACTTTAGGTAAAACAATAACACTAACAAAATAGCTAAGCAACTCAAGAATACTAGCTCCCATTTACTGAGTGTTTATTATCTGTCAGGTACAAATAGGATTGCGTAATTCTCTTAACATTCCCTTGAATTAAACAGTGTTTTTATTACCATTTTACAGATGAGGTGAGGGAAAGTGATGGCTTAGGCCAAGTCATGCCATTTTGACCTAGCACAATGGCAAAGCCAACATTCCATTCCAGGTTCTCCTGGCTCCAGGTTTCACTCTTAACTCTGTTACTTTGTAAGTAATTTATTTTCATGTATTTATGCCTTGACTCAAACAGTGTACTGAATAAAAACTACAACAGAGATTGTAGGGTGTGGCTTATCGCAGTGGTTCTTAGATGTTAGCTTCTATCACAACCACCTTCCAGGGTTCAATGAAGCTCAGAGTTTCTGATTTTGCAAGTTCAGGATGAGGCCTGAGAATCTGTGTTTCTACAAGTTCCCAGGTGATGCTGATGCTCTTTTATGAACCACATCTGCCCCAGATGTTCTTGGCAGAACAAAAGTCATTGAATATTATGGAGCAAAGAGATTAGGGAGAAATACTAATAAGCCAGCCTAATACCTATGAAGTAGAACAGCTTGACCATGGCCATTTGTTTAGGTATTAACAGAGCTGGAACTAAAACCCATGTCGTCTCAGGTACAGAAAAACTCTTGAGAACAAACGTCACTTATTTTTAGCCTTTCCTGCATCTGACCCATAAGTGGATTTAATTGTCTACACTCTCTCCATTCTCATAAATAAATGGAAGGCTGGCATCCAAGGAGGTCTGTTTGACCAATTGCATTGAAAAGCATTCTGGAACACTTGGGGTATAAATAAAGAGTGAAATCTGTTTTTATTGCCATCATTTTATTAATATAGACCGTGCATAAAATACACGCTATTTGAACATCAGGAGGATTTTGCTAATTTCCTCCCACCCCAAAGAACGTCATTTTGGAACAAGGTCTCATGTGCTATTTCTCATGTTTCTCTCTAATGTTCCCTGGCAAGGCATGTGCTAACAGCCTGGCTCCACAAGCATCTGGCTGGCAGTGGAGGAACTCTGAGAGAGACAGAAGGACCTGCTCTTCATCATCTTTTCAGAAGGGATTTCAACTCTCTAAAGCTTGGCGGAAAGTCATGTCTTTTCTTCATCATTTTCTAACATTGGTATTCCTTTTGAAAGCCCATTTATTGAGGTTTCTGAAATGCCTTCTCTGACACCAAGTTTGGTCATCATCCGACTATAAGATAATCAAAAGAACCTGGGAAACATTTGGAGTGAAATGTATGGCATGCCTTAGAATTGAGGCACAAGGAGAAAGTGAGAGGAGGCAGATGTAGGAGCTACAGCTTATGCATAGTATTTCTATATGTCAGCAATGTTGAAATATGTAGCTTAAAGCAAGTGTAGATCAGCAAAGGCAAGGATAGAAATAACACTCTTATTTCCTGGGATGATTCATTTAAGGAGGCTATTTATGGCATACATAGTTTAAAGATTACATGCCCATTTTCTTGTATGATTGTTCATACACAAATACATTTTACTGACCCTAAAATAGCTTAACATTCCCTCAAAGAGTAAAATAAAAAGACAGGGGGAGGAGAGTTCATCTGAACATGAAATGTCTAGTTTCAATTGTGTAAGATTCTTATAGTAATGATTGATGTCTTTAACATGAGGTCAGCAAGAATGATATTTTGTCCTTGATTGTTGATTTGAGTCGGAGATGAAGTGGAACACAACCCTCCAGGCTAAAGGTTCATCGGAAAGGATGAATATGTTAAGAATATCTTTCAACTACATGGAGAGTTGAGCATGGCAGCTTTGGCTCAACCACTCTGCCTAGGAATCCTCTGGGCTCTGTCTGCGATGGTATATATGGTACATACCAGGGTTCGGATTTATTTCTGTGTCCTTAAGTAAGAATTTGTGTCAATGTAGAGCTACTTGATTTGAAGGCCACACCGACTTAGAGTAGCCAGAAGTCATTCCGTGGGATGCAGGTGTTTCCTGCGCTGGTATTTAAAAGACTGTACATCTCCAGCCTGTTTACCAAGCTTGATTAAGGAATCAAATAATCTCTTCTTGGTAACATTCAAACACACTCTGTATTTGTTGGGCGAGTTCTTTTTCCTCTTTTGCCAGTTGTGTTGTCTCCTTCCATCCAGGAATAGTTCCAGCAGTCTACTTAGGATATTTTTATTGGACGGCTATGCGGCAGATGTAGCCTATCCTCTGGTCCTCCTTAAATTACTCTAAGGTAATGTCTCTCCCACTTCATGTTCCTTCACTTTATCATTGCAAACAACAGCACATTCAAATGGCTCCCCATTGCCCTTTAGTTTCATAAACAAGCAACGGTACAACAAACATGCATTTAGCATTCCATCTACAAACTCCTCTTGGAGCACCCATAGTACTTTAGAACTCCATTCTGAATAGGAGAAATACATATGATGAGAAAGACAGAGAAATAAGAATTACCTAGGTGAAAATAAATTGAAAATAAAATAGTTTTATTAGATATAGTCTCCAGGGAGAAACTCATAGACTACTAAAGAAAATAACTCCATCACTCCATTTGCTTCACTGAGGTCACAGAAACCATATTCTATATAAGATTTGCATGGGGC